>JABUQX010028458.1:0-13685 GCA_015478945.1 Trachelipus rathkii | reverse complement strand
AACCGTCTAGAGATGAAACACCCAAACGCGTCCACTCCGCCAAACTGAGTACACCCCATGCACAGACACGTTATGCTCCTTGCTCTTTCACAGGCTCTGTTTGGACAGATGGGGTCATCAGTCATGGTAAGAAAACAGGCTTAAGAAAGGTCCTCTGGGGCATAATCAAAGGTCTGATAGGACTACATGTAAGACCTCATGAGGCAGAAGCGGCATTATAAGGTCAAGGGGATGAAAGTATGTAGAAATGGGAATGTGAATGGAAAAAATGAAACAAGAGGTGACCGGTCACTATATGTAAACAACACCGATCCAAACACGAACTGAGCAAGCTAGAAGATACGTCCAGATCAATAGCGGAATGAAACTCCGCAAATAGAAACTTGAGGATAGGTGAACCTGTATGGGCGGCGACGTTTTACAGAAACCGTGTCTATTACTATCCACCCACGGAAGCGTCAATGGAAGTTACCTAGACTTCACATCAATATGTACCCTTATGTCAGAAAAACAAAAACCCTTCCACAGCGTATGCCACGAAAACTTCGCTAGGTAGGGACTCCTTCCCATAGAAGTTCGTACGAGGTAAATGAAACCACCACTTACTTCGATCTCTCCTACGTTTTCGCTCATTACCACCTAAGAAACTGTACCACTCCTGTTCTTCCTGCCGATATGACAACCACTAATATTTTGCTTTGGATAGAACAGCTGGAAATTGAATCTGCTATGTAAGGTTAAATGCAGAATCATACGATTAACCAACGTATGTTAAAAGGAGTATACTGCAGTCCGGAATTGGAATTGGCTGAGAAGAAAGGCTATAAGATCAAAAAGATCCATGAAATATGGAAAATTACTCCTTCAAATGACATCTTCGGCGAATATGTTAAAACATTCTTGAAATGGAAGACTGAGGCCTCTGGTTTGCCCGATGGTATAACTGATAAAGTCTGCGAAGAATTCCTTCAATTTCTGCAAGATTTCAAGGACATTGAGGGCGTAACACTTGATCCAGACAATATTGAAAGTAATCCTGGAATGCGTTATATAGCTAAACTACTCATTAATTCATTATGGGGAAAACTAGCTCAACGTATTCCAAAGAATGAAGATATCATCTGCACGAGCTACGATCAGGTCTGGGAATTAATGAAGAGAGCTGATCTTGAAGTGAGAAACATCATGGTAGCGGGTGATAAACATATAGTCGAAGTCACACACACTGACTTCACTAATAAAACAGCAAAGGCCACAAATGTGGCTGTTGCCTCCTTTACTACGGCTTATGCACGGGTAGAGCTATATAACCTCCTCGATTCGTTAGGTCAACGAGTACTTTATTGTGACACCGATAGTTTCGTTTTCACAGCCCGTGAAGGCTAATATATTCCGGACACTGGAAAATTCTTAGGAAACCTGACGGATGAGATAGGGCATGGAGATATAGCTGATAGTTTCGTATGCACTGGCCCTAAATCCTACGCTATTCGAATAAAGAAGAATGACTCGAGTTTTGCTTACATCTTAAAAGCAAAAGGTCTAACGTTGAACAAGGACACAGACACATAGTTAATCCAAGGGTATGTAAAGTCATTAACTTCGATAAGATGAGCATAAAGGATGATTGAGAAAAGACCAAAGAAACCACGATTGGATGATCTTAAACGACGATATATTCTTTCTAACCAATATGAGATCTAAGAATACAGAATGTAACAGCTTCTCAAGCCGTTACGCAAATGCATTGAGTGAAGATGGCGAATCTTCACTTCACAAAGATATCCACAATCTAGATGATCCAATCAGCCTCATGTACAAAATGATAATTATTACCGCGAAGTTAAGGTTCCTGATATGAAAATGCGAGCCGAAAACATCCGTAAAGGTTTCCTCAAGGCATAAAAGTTTTCGTCAATGTAGAAATAAGCGAAATCTTGTTCTAGGTAGTGCCCGTACTGTAACACAAGGTTTTGATGGAGTTAATTTCAATGTAATTGTACAATTTTAATACTTATATAACTGCTAAAATAAATATTTATTTGTATTACTCTTTCATTGCCATTTTATTTATTTATTTATTTGTATCCATTTATTCATCTCCATTTATTTATTATATTATATTTATGATACATCTATTTTTATACGTAACATGCCTTGTAAAGTCAGGAATGGGTAGTGTACTAAGATACATAAATAAAAACCAGAGTAGGTGTCCGCACAGTCTCAGTTGCAATTAGAGGATGTACTGCAGGTGATGTAATGTGTGTGTATTGAGAGTAGAAAACCTGACCAAGCAAGAGGTTCACTTCACCCCATTTACGGATGTGTTAGCCTCTGCTAATGAGTACCTGAGGCCTCCGGAAAACCGGGTTACTCCGTTGACATACGGCTCACATCCACCCGTGCGGCTATAAATACCTTTATTTGCGGGACACGAAGCGGCGGATGGGAAAACGCGGCGAGGTCGCACCCTGCGGATTCGGGCGGATTCGAATACCCACAATTTCAGACCTTGTCATACCGGTATTCGCCAAAGTCAAGGTCAAATATCAAGGTAACAAATCAAGAGATCAAGCTCTGAAAGAGATCCAAGAGAAAATATCAGGTCAAAACAATGTCAAGACAAAATATTTTGGTTCAAACAGGTCAAGAATGAAATATCAAAGATTGGAATGTATTGGATTTGATGGAGGGAAATTTAAAACACTTCGAATTAGGTGCAAAGACGGCCTAGGTGGTAAAAAGTGTCCAAGCCAAAAAAGTTACAAGCCAAAATTTGACAGGCCAAAAATAGGGGAGACACGTACAACGAATGCTTCGCATCCGTCTGGCGAGCCCCTTCTTCGAAGGGACGTCAAAAATAGACAAAAAATCAAGGCCAAATAATGGCAAGCGAAAAAAAATTACTTAAGGCCAACAAAATGGGTTCACCAAATTGGCGTTGGGTAAAAGAGGGACTAGGTAACAAGGTCAGGTGGGGTAAAGAGGATAGGTCGGTCCCCTTTCCTACTACGTATATATAATATATTTATATATTAGTATATATATATTATATATATATATATATTATATATATCATATTATATATATATTATATATATATATATATATTTATATATATATATATATATATATAGTATATATATATATATATATATATAATATATATATAATATTATAGGTAAGCTGTGGTTTCTGACTCTGTGTCGGAGATATTAAGGTACATTCAAAGGTATAAGTTCTTCAAGTACAAGTAGACAAGCTACAAGTACTCTAGAATTGTTCAATACAAGTACAAGTACAAGTTACTCTAGAATTTGTTCACAGTACAAGTAACAAGTACAAGTAACAAGTACAAGTAACAAGTACAAGTACAAGTACTTTCTGAAACCAAAACTTGCATATATATCTATATATATAGTATATACATATATATATTTATATATATTATCATATATAATATTATAACATATATACTATATATAATAGTAATATATATAAACCATTATATATATATTATATACTATATATATATTATAAATGAATATAATAATATAATTAATTATATATATATATATATATATAGATAACTATATATATATATATAACTCCTATATAATTAATATATATACTATAATATATATCATCATCATTCATCATCATCATCATTGGTCATGTTCATCATCATCATAGTATTAAGAACATTTTTTTGTTTTGCTATCATCATCAATCATCAGTCATTCATCATCATCATCATCATCATCACTATCTTCATAACCATCATCACCCATCTTATCTCCCCAAGTACTGTAGCAAAGGTGCGAACACCTATACCGGGAAACATAAAAAATAGACTGAAGAATATGGAAGCAAGTAGCAAACAGAAAAAGCCCAGCCTACGCTCCTTTCCTATACAATTAGTGAAGAGCTCGTCGCAGTCAGAAAAACCTAGAGCTTCACTGGACCGCGGAATTTGACCTCAACATATGACTCTCGAGCAAGGTGGAATCATTCTTGGCCCCAGAGTAGGCTACAACCTTATTCCTCCTCCACAAATAACCCTACACATTCACTCCTTTACGCACCATTCTTTCTCGCCTCTGCCAAACTCATATTTCTATCTCTTCTGTCTCCCATCCAGTCGATCCCCAAACAACACTACCACAGTTATACATCCGTTTACCGCCCCGAGTCTGATCATCCATCCTTCCACCATCATGACCAAAACCATCTTCAACGTTAATTTCATCTATTCCTTCATTCTACCCAATACTCACACAACCTCATCTAATAGCGTTAATTCCTCATTTATTAACATTTCTATTCTCACCAACAGGCCACTAAGAATTGTCCCATATGAAAAACACATTTAATTTTAATCTAACTCTTATTCCAGACCATAGTCCCACTACTACTATGATTAAACATCAGTAACAAACAACATACTATGTAAGAGCCCTCAGTAGCACTCAACACTTAGTCCCTCTTTTACATCACCAACGATTTAACTGCCAACCAGCCACCTTAGGCCACTTCACCAAATTTTCGCTACTACCATCTGCATCATCGCCCCTTTTCAGATTCAAACATATTATCCTAATATTTCGAATTCAGGACACCTTTACTCCATAAGTTCACATCTGAACCAATAACTAATCACCACCCTGCGAGAGTCTGTTCGCTCATCACAACAACCGTACACCCTTATCTACTTATCTACGACGTTACTTTCCACAACCCTTACGTTTTAACACACCCTACCAAATTCATACATCTAACTATTTGTCCGTCTCCAAACTCTCTATCAATTGCCACACAAAAACCCAAATCTCCTCATATAATAGATAGGAATCCTCCACTCTCATCTACTCTCCATACTCTATCCTTTCACCCCTACCTCTAATTTCTTGTCTCATAACCTCTCCCACAATATAACAGATATGGATTTAGCAGAGGAGACAACCCAACCACATCCTGTCTCACGCCGCTACTAATATCAAAAAATCATATTCACTATTCACATCCCTATTTTATTATTACATCACGCCTCACTATCGTTCATAACTAGACTTTGATTCCATTCAGAAGTCTTACACTGACACCATATTTCAGCTAACACCTGCCAAGATTCTCTTATAGAATCATATTATACGGACTGTTGCAAATCACTAATCCTTAAATACACTTTATGCTATCTCCTCCACTCATTAATCACCAATCACTTATGTTGTAAGTGTAACAGATTTTTGATCCACACATACCTCTAGCCTATCTTCTAAACGAACGCACCTTATTCATCACCCTAAAATAATTCTCTCCACTCAATCTTCTAACCACTCCTTTCGAACCAAAATATCACAACTAATAATCTTCTCCTACAGAACCAAAAACGTATATTACCCTATATTACTCTCACTTAACTAGTTCACCGTATTATACCCCTTTACTGCTCTTTCCTATGCACGTAAGACTTCATATTGACCTCCTCAACTCCCCTCGACCCTATAACCTCTATAATAACATATTGTTCTACAAACTTACAAATCCAAATTGAATCACCATCTCGCCTAGATACTATATATACTATTAAATTGTAAATGATCACTGATATAATATTTTATCGCTAATATATATATATTGATATATATATATAACTATTACGATTAATATGTAAATAATTACGAGAACTGCGGCTTAAATCCATAATATAATATATATACTAATACTATATAATACTACTAGCTATAAAAAATATATATCACTATATAAAAAATACTTGTTTCGTATGAGGTGAATCTGAAGAAGTTGCAGATGCATGGTAGAAAGATATTGGAGGTGACCGTGTATAAAGCGCTTGGGTTGAAAGTAAACGTAGATAAGAGTAAGGTTATGGTAGCAAGTTGAAAACAGTCCTCTGTGTGAAGTTATGCCTAAGATGGCGCCTGAACAGCTGGAACCAAAGGATTGAGTTTAAAATCTAGGATAATATATATATGTTGGACGAAAAGGAACAATGATGCGGACGAGTTATAAGGTAAGTGTGAATTGAGCAGGAAGGAGGCATATATATGCAGATAAAATCCGTAGTACGGATGTAAAAGAGACATGAAGTCAAGAGTGCGTGAGCTAGATGTCACTGCGTGATGTAAGTATGTTACCAGTGTTAATGCACTATATAGTTAACGACTATGGTCTCGAAATAAGAGGTATTAGATCTAAAGTACAAGTGTAGGCAGTCATGCGAACAGATCTCCGAGCCGTGTTATGGCGCTTTGAAACAAATTGTATAAAGAGTGAGGTAGAATACAGATATTTACAGCAGTTAGTTATTGGTATGAAAAAGGGATATATAATGAGATAACTTAATGAAAGCGTATGCTTTACGATGGTTAAATTGGTCAAGGACATGCTTGTGTAAAGAATGGACATGATAGTCGAGTTGGTTAGAGCGAGCAATGAGCACTGATTTATAGTGCGTCCGAGTGTGTGGGAATCGACGGCTGGAGACCGAAAGAAAAAGTGGATTGAGTCAGCAAAAAGAATGTCTGAGGAGTGAAATGTGAGTTTGCAGGGCGAGAAAAACTGTGGAAAGTATAGGATGCAGCAGACCAATCAAAATGCAGGTATTTGTCAGCAGGGTGAATAGAGATTGTGAGACCCACCTGGCCACAGGCTGATGAACCCACATTGCGACTACATGCACCTACCGTGAGGTCCGATCCATGGAGAAACAGCGTCCCGGTAAGCCTCATAGAGACGATAGATTTTTTGTCGCGAGTTCCCACTAATAGTATAAAAGGAGGTAAGGTCTAGGACTTTACTTTTCGACTTATGTCCATTATTCTTCTTTTCGTCTACTACCTTTATTCTAGCGCTTATGGTACATGATGACGCACGACATTACCCCCACATCTTGGGAGGGAAAAACGTAATAATCGTTATCGAATGATAATGGCTTCGATATACATATATAAATATAACATATATAACTGTACTAACAAGAAAGGATTGTAAAGCAGCTGAGCAGCGCTAATTATTCATATATATATACTATATATATATATATATATATATATAATACTATCATACTATATATATTAATGACATACTTTACATTCATAAATGGAAATTTATTTAGAATACATTATAAACATAATTAATATCAATATAGTAGGTAACTATCGATTTAGACGAAACTATACAAAACATAATACGCAACGAGAGTACAATAGCACCACCAAGCTAAACTTACAAGCACTAACAAAACAAAAACTAACCCACGATAACACAAAACGCCTCAAAAGGTACACCAAAGTTACCACAGATAAAACCAGTGGAGTTACGAAAGCTAGCCAACCAACTCACAAGTACAAACACAAAGTATCTACTCAACAAAAACGTTGATACTATATATGTTATCAACAGTAACTTAAATAAGATGACTAAAACAATGTAACTCTTACTTGAACCCACAACCACTCTACTCCAGCAACGAAAGGAACGATAATGAGTACAAATAACTAAATAATTCAAACACACCTCTATTATCATCAGCTTAAGATATATAAACAAACTAACTAAAATCATAAGTAGATACCTAAATTCATATATATAAAAACTATAAGCATTATAATAATATACCTTATATAACTTAAGTGACTAATACCTAACAAAACTATAAATACTCATATTATATCATAAACTTTGGTACTAAAGAGTACATATAATAGTCACCTACTAATACAATATATCCGATAGTATAAGATTATCAATTAATGGCAAGAAAAGAGTAAATCCAACTAGTAGGACAATCACGTACGCTAGTAACCTTCATAGAATATAATAGGAAACAGTTCATGAGCAAGATTTTTAGATTATATCTATAAACTCATCATTAATAATGTACTAACAAGCTGGCTAATATAACGTATAAACCAATATCGCAAACAGAGGACTATAACATAAATAAGTTTCATATATTATAAATATCTACACATTCAATTATTCAATAACATAAATATCACTAAGTAGCAATAAGACTATTACTATAATAGCGCCGTTTGAATATTCTTGGAAAATCCTAATTAGTCTTACGTCCACACTTATAAAATACAAAAAGCACCACCAGTGCGTGTAAACATAAACATTATTCTAATTGCAACTACGACACAGTCGCTAGCCAAGCATTTTATATAATCCCCATCATCAAGCTTATAAAATAAAGAAAGACTAGCAACAACAATAGTATAATGAAACTTTGAAATTTGATAAACAGTAGAAGCAAGTTTAAAGCCGACTAGGTCAATAACATTTATTATTCATCATGACATGAATAACTACCAAATAACAATACATACATTTCATCATTAACATATAAACAGCAAGATGAATCTTACATTGACACATTGACAACATACCTCTGTAGAACCAAAAAATGAATTATATACATAGCCTTAAGAAACCGAAGGATAACACATCTACAAACCCTAACCACACTAAAACCAAGAATATATTAAATGAGCCAAATCCATCCAAAAACCAATTAATACAAAATAAAACATAATAAATAATTACATATTATAAAACATATTTTAACAAAAAATATAAATTAATTACTTTTAAATCAACTTCACATAATAATTCAATATCGAGTCGTGCAATATTCTCGAGACACCGCGTCCCCCTTAATATACAGAATAAGTACTACACACAGGTCTAAAAACAATATGGTAAATAAATAACCATAATTAGCATTAGTGTATTACCCTGTGCAATAATGCGATCTAGTATTCTTGTTAAACGATGAAGTGAGCAGATACTTATTCCTATAAGATAATAAATTCCTACCGATTATCCTCTACGTCTGTTTATTGGTATGATTTTGAGCTCTACCATAAACTTAAAATTCGCGAGAAGTCTCTGAGCCATTCACACTACGATTAACGAGATGATGTTTATTGATTAGCCTTGGTACATACTGATCGACAATGCATCTGACGGTGGAATGCACGAGTTCAACTCACGATATGGAGGAAATAACGATAAAATATTCGGTGCCCTGCGATCGCTCGAACTATATGCCACAAGTTACCCAAGCGAATGACATCTAGCTATCGTGGTAGAACACTGAGTTAGCTCATCCAAATGCTGTCAACACTAGAGATATATCAGAGCAATCGCTGAAAGCAAGCCAATCACACTACTGACAAATTTGAATAAAAAAAACAAACGAAAGTAGAGACACAGTGAGGTTTCCTGCAGTTTTATGTCATTATAATCTAAACCGTAAAGAACCTTATGAATCCGGAGATCATTGTAGCACGTTGAATACATCAGCAGATCTCAAGGCCTATGATTCAGAAAAGAAAATGCGATTACAAAACTATAAGAACCATCCGTCTGACGATAAAAACAACCTATGACGTTCGATCAGTCTCAAAAGAAACTTTATACATTTAATAATATCCTCAATTTAGACAACATACTGAAATCACTCACACCAAACAAAAACCAACAAATGAAGACTATCAACTTAAATTCTTAGAATATAATACAAATATTATCACAATCACGTAATCCTTATATAATCATTACTTATTAAGAATATAGTTTGCATACATAATTTATATTAAATAAACTTAACATTATATTACTTAGTACTAGTGCGTAACGAAATGTAATAGCAATGAGTACTAGTTGTGATCTATTCTAGAAAAACTAAAATCATTAAGTCATCTTATGTATCACCAACTACACATTAAACCAAAGTACCTATTACAACAGCAGTCAAAGTAACCTACAAACACAGACGTACAAAAAACCTAAACCTTATACTTTTCATCAATGCGGGCACAGCACATATTGAACTATCTTCTTGATAATTCAGCCATATTGCAATAATGGATGTTAAACTCCCGAAGTCTACCCGCAAATACCCGAATAGTGTGATCCTTCTCGTCTATGAGACATCTGTTTTATTTATAGAGTCAAGCAGGCTAGTGATAGAATATAACATACTAATAGCGCAAATAATAATTGTAGTTATTCTATTATATAACGACCACTAGTATACCTATATATATTAATGAGCTAATCAATAACAAGTTCGCTCAATACTAACTCGAATATATACATACACTAAGCTAATAAATCCATTATATAAAATGTAAACTTTAATAATATAATTATAATATATATAATGTAATCAAAATAAGTTTCAATAACTAACTAACAAACTAACAATATAATAATATAAAGTTTATTATTTAAAACAATTCACAAAGCTCCACACCTTAACACTCATTAATATATTAAGGTAATACAAACATTGCCAGTATAGACTAAATATATAACCTATATCACACTTTATTTCCAAGCATATACTACTAACATATTAACATGTTATAATATATAGTCTATAGTTAATAATAAAATAAATGAACATATAAATATTTTATTATACATTATAATAAGTACTTCTGTCCCACATTAATTTAATATCACCAGACCTCCAAATACGTATAAATAATATGTATAAACATACTAATAGTATTTAATCAAACTACTATATGACACAAATAAAATATAATAAGTATATTATTAATTACTTAATACTAAACATAGTAACTATATGCTTACGGAACAAAGTTTTAGCTCCAATAAAGCTAACTATCATCCTTAACGCCAACTAAGAATATTAATGTCACAAGCAAACTTTAACATACTTCGCGATAAAATCACAACATCCTGATAAATGCCCGACTACAAAGGTAAAGTAGACGAAAACGGTCATACAATACTCGATATTCCCCACTTTTTGCTCGCAGATCAGCAAAACAGGAATAAAACCGCCAGCACTATAAAAACATAATAAATATCCCCATCTATAAAGTATAACACAATCTATTCAATAATATAGTAAGGTAACTTCTCAACATATAGCGTATATAATACACTAAATTAATAATCACCATATTACTATTTCAATCCAACGTACTATATTATATATTTATATATATATATATTATTATATACTAACTGTAGTATATATATTAATATAGACAATAACACTATTAAATAGTATAATACTAGTTATCTCTTTTTACATTCTAACACAAAAAGGTGAAAATTTTGACTCTGCGAAATAAGTATTTACCCGAGACACACCCCTCATACAACATGACTACTATCAAACGAAAATAATAAATATATCTATAATTAACCTTATAAGTAGCTACATCACCGTTTCTATAAATACATCTAATAGTACTGTCAGTTATAACACAGTATAATATAAATTTAAAACTAGAAACATGGGATTCTGAACGCCAGAATCTGAAGCCTAATGCACGTCTGTTGATAATTTTCACAGGTATACATATGTTCATTACTATAGAAGCATATGAAATATATAAGCATTGAGCTATTTAATTAATATAAATCCATTATTATTGATGCAATTCATATCCCTACTCCTATACTTAATCATCTTGGAAATATATACAAAAATAAAGACCATTTCGTAACTTTTAATTATTCATTTAGCAATATTATAATATATATTAAGTGACAACTTTACATATAATACACATAAATCCCCTAATATAAGTGAGAGTATATTGTAAGTATATATATATAAATAAATAGTTTACTATTATTATGATATATAGTAATAGTAAGTTCACAAATTAAATGGTGAGTTTATATAAAGATCACTAACAGTATATATTAATTTTACTCAATTTAGTTATAACCATCCTTGGAGCAACTAATATTATATCCTTGTAATGTATATTATCATTTTTTATTACTAAATAATATAAACACATTATCTCAATTACACTTATATATTGGACACATTTAAACAAAACCTTGGGTATTCAGGAAACATAATATCCATATTCAAAATATATATCTTCGTACTTCAGTAATATCCATTTATATTCTTAATATATTACCAGAAGATATATTATCTATTAATCTGTATTCAATAATAAATATATTTAACTGATAAGTCTTAAATTATTATATTATTGACATTCATTTTATGTATCACTTAGTGTTTGTGATTTCCCAACCATCATTATATGTTAATCAGTATTCCCCATATATATAAGATCATAATGTTGTTTACTTCTAATAATGATTAATAACGATACTTGTATGCCTAAATTGTATCCTTATAATTGTTAAATCATCTATAATATACGATTCGTACGTAAACTGCTGTAGTCATCTATATTATTAATTTGGTACTACACTATATAATTCCACTTTGTGAATAAGTTGCATTCATTTACAATTAATTTTAATGGAGTTAGTAAATGTCTTCTCCTCTATTGTCTCAAACTCCTTCTCGTTCTTTGCTTCGTTTCTTCTTTCTCTCTTCCTCATATAACGTTATCTTCATCCTTTTACTTCTGTACATACTTCAAGCTATCTCTATACTTCCTCTTATCTCTCATTCATTTACTCCCTTCTTGTGCTCTCATCTCACTACATCTACTCTCTCTCTTTCTCTCTCTCTCTCCTCTAGTTCATAGATTTTCCTAACCTAAACTCTTCGTGTTTCTTACTACCTATAAAACCTGAATGCTCATTTAGGACTCTTACAGTCTTACTATTTCCTTCTTCAATATCCCCTTTATCCACTATCATGATCATTGGTCCTCTAATCTAGATATTCATGTATTCTCTTATCATCACTCCGCATTGCTCTTATTATTCACTTTCATACATTAATATTTTGTAATCCTAATCTTAGTCGTCCTCCTAACTCTGTACATAACAACTGAACTATCATTAATCAACTTTCTCCTTTCTTCTCGATCTTTAATTCTCGCCCTGATGTTCCTACAACTTCCATATGTGTGTGCTTTTTCCCTCTCTCTTCTCTATTATCTAATCCCCTCCTTCACCTCATACTCATCACTCTCTCTGCTCTTTCTTTGCGTCTTCTCTCTTCTTCGTTCCTCCACTCACCTCTCTTACCATTCTCTCCTCCCACACTCTTTCGCAATAGCGTTCAACCCCCTATTCACACCTAGGTGCAAGAAGGTTCCTTACACATCTTAACCTCTGGGCACCCGCTTATCAACATCCTTCACTACCTCTCCTCTAGCATCCTACCGATCCTACTCCGCCACCTCCCTCCTGAACACTCTCCTTCTCTCTCTCTCGTCTTCCTTTCATAAAGTCCGTCCTCGTTTACTAGAGCTCTGAAATCTTGCAGCATCAAAACTTGGTGTGTTTTGTTATCTCTTTATCTATTTCTATAATCACCTACATATACACATCTCACGATTCTCTCTCTCTTTCTGTCATTTTCTACATCTATCACACTTCATCTACTTATGTACCTACCTTCCATGCATCCTCTCTCTATAATACTCACCTAACCCTTCCCCCTTATAATCGCTATATCATATTAGATGAGTAACATTGCTTATCAACTCAACCTAGATTTTACATATATATTAATATTAATATATTAATATATATATATATATATATTTATATATATTATAATATTATATATATATAATTAATTAATATATTAATATATAATTTATATATATATTATAATATATATATATAATTAATTAATATATCATATTATAATATATATTATTAATATATGATAATATTATAATGAAAATATATATTATATATATAATATTATA
>JABUQX010028457.1:0-32531 GCA_015478945.1 Trachelipus rathkii | reverse complement strand
AAACTAAAGATGTTGACGCAATTGATTCTTTAGCGCCTCATTTATCGTCGAAGATGTCAGGACAGCCCCTTCATTTACTTCATATTCTTCTAACAGAGATGAATAGATCCTAAAAATTGATATGTCAGCTTTATTTTTTTAAATATACTGATAATTAGTAATTATCTTCAGTAGTTACTTGTATTATTAAATTATTAACCGCATAAATTTATTACCAACTTTTAAATTTATGACAGAATTGTAAGTCTTGGAATTATGAATCATTAATTAATTGTCAATATTTTTTAATATATATATTAAATTATTTACTCCCAAACTATTGCCAATCAGAAATTAGTTCAGGAGTAGAGTTATTGAAGTTATTATCAGAAGAGTAATAAGCAAAGTTGACCATCCCGTGAAGCAAATGACAACAAAAACCATAATATAGAGAATGGAGATGTGGTTTTTAATGGTTTATTAGTTCAGCAAGAACTGATTTAGTATTCAATAAGATCCTCATATTCCTACTAGTCACACCTCCCCCACCCCCCAGGAGATTGTATTTTCAATTTATTCGTTTTATTAGCTTATTACTTAAGCGTACAAAGTGTTTTTATTTTTTAAACGTTACACATTAAACAGTAATTATTACTTGTATGCTTTCATTCATTAACCTTATGGGATTAACAATAATAATAATAAATAGTATAATAATGAAGATAGATAGATAAATAATAATAATAATTATATATATCTATATAATTTCTAGATAATAATTAAGTAATAATTTCAATCATAAGTGAATGAAATCAATAATAGAGTACATAAATATATATAAGTGAGATATATAATAATAATAATAATTCAATAATAGTGTAAAGAGAGAGAGAATAATAATACAATATACACTTCAAATTATTAATCGAATTAATTTCGTATATTCAATAATAATAATAATCAATTAATATTAATCAATATAATAATGAATAATTTTAATTGAATGAAGAACTCACTCAATAATAGTATAAATGAATAAATTAATCACACTTACAATTAATCCACAATACCACTTTACATGAGTTGAAAAATATATAATAGATAATAATAATTTAAATAATACAAATGAATAATAATTCAATGAATAATAGCATTATAATAATAAATATATTAATAATAATAAATAATAACAATAATCCATAATATATAATATGATAATAAATATAATAATTAATGTATAATAATATAGTAATAATAATTAAAAACCATAATAATAATAATGATAATAATGATTAATTAATAATTATATAATATATAATAGAAAAATTAATAAAAAGTAATAAAAATTAATAATAATAATAATATATTTATAATAACACTCGCAAAAATATATATATAATCAATATTATACTAATAATTAATAATAATAATAATTATATATACAATAATAATAATAAATAATAATATAAAATATCCATTAATCAATAAATCATACAATAATACAAAATAATAATAAGTATAATAGTAATGAATTAACCTAATAAAGTAATAATCACCACAAATACATAATATCCAAAGAATAATAATTCATAGATAAGGGATGAATATAATAATAATTGAATAATATATAAATCCAATAATAATTAAAATAATAATCCACCATTATAAATAACATTTATGTTTTGAAGATTAAAATAATTTATAAAAATATTGATAATGCTGAAAGATTTATTAATAATGAGATAATAATTAATAGTAATAATAGTGATAATGATAATAATTAAATAATAATAATAATATAATTAAAATAATAAATAATAAAAAATAAATAAATAATAATCAATAAATAAATAATATTAATAATAATAATAATAATAATTAATAGATAGATAATAAAATAATGTAATAATAACAATCACATTAATAATAATTAATAATTTAATGAATAAAAGAATTTAATTAAATAATTAATAATTAATCCTAATATCATAACTAATATAATTATAAATTTTGCTTAATAATAATATAATACAATAAGTAATAAAAATTTGTAATAAAAATATAATAATAATATTCTAATTATAAATTTAAAATAGGATAATCATAATAAGATAATATATGCAAAATAGAATGACGAAACTATCAGATCATACAAGTCCAACAATAATACTCACAATACTACATGTTACCACTAAAATTAATAATCCAAATAACATAATAATAATTACCAGAATAATTCATAAAAATAACTAAAAAAATGATCATAATAATGAAGTGAATGATTTGCATGTTAATAATTAACCCTGTTTAACCTCATATGGTAGTAGTTTTTGATGTTAGTGTGAATAAGAAATACAGTAAACATACTATAATAATCCTAATTCGGAATTATAAAATCTAATAGATGAAAAATCATAATAATTAGCCATAACCTAATAATAATAAAACTACCATGTAATTTAATAATAATAATAATCTATATGATATAATATGAATACCATAGCTAAATATTGTTAGTGTTTCTTCAAATTGCAAAAAGTTTTTTCTGCTCTTCTAGCATGGATTCCTCCAGCCCCCGTTGTCTACCCTAACTCCCGAGACCCCCGTATGATCTTGTATTCAAAAAAATTTCTTATAACTCTTTTCTATAGTTTTTTATTCATCATCACCGTTACTATTTTCTTATCGAAGACAAACCTCTACATTTTCATGGATTTTTACCCGAAATTTTTAACAAGTTATTGCGAGTCCGTGACAGCTAATTTGCTGAAGTCATTGTACTAGCTTTTAGTAAGATAAAAAGATAGTCTTGGATTTGGAAAATAGTGTATGAAAATATTAATAATATATCGTTTACTAATAACGTGTATAATTCAAAAACCTAATTGGACAATATATACAAAATCATTTAAATTTAATGTAAAGCATACCAAAAATTAATATGTAAATTTTTCATCCTTTTCCAATAGCCTTGGATAATCTAACAATGGCTACAAAATCCGAATATAAGAAATGGGATAAGATGTCGTAAATGACACAGTATAATAAAATAATTCACTATACTATTGTGGATTGCTTCAATTATGACAGATACAAAAGGCTAACTTTAATACCTTTGTCAAGTTAGAGATCTATTCTGCCATACTTTAAATAAGTGTAGGACTTGGAGACCAATACAAATATTTGGGCTCTTCACAAAGTGTATATTGCATGTGTTAAACTTTCTGAAACTTTGTTTGAAAATCATGGTCTAAAGGAAATGAATGACTAAAACTTGACAGATTTGGAATTGTGCCAAATGGTTGGAGAGAACAACAATAACCATTTTTAGTAGTAATTAACTCTCTGCTGCTATCTAATTATGTCAGTGTATAAAAAAGGATTTCAATTAAAGACTATAAACTAAACACCTACTTACAAAATTTCCAAAAATATTCCATCTGAGCTCAAACTCAGATCGTTTCAACTTGTGCATACAATATTTACAAATGAAAATAATGTGAAAAAATTAATAATTAGACATAGATCAATCTCCCACAGATGATGAGGCTGATGCTATTCTAGACAGAATATATAACTACCAATCTATTTCTAAAACTTCTAGATAAAAATATGCCTATGTTATAGTCAGTGAGCCTGAATTGAATGATCTTTTAAGAAATATTATTATTTGAACTTTTATTCACTTTTCTTGAAATTTGATTTTATTTCAAATTCAGAAAGAGAAAGAGTAACTCATACCTTAGCACAAGTGGTCTCTCTATTTTTATTATCTGCTACAATAATAGTGCCCAGTAGTACTGGCAAGTCAACACAATCTGTGCACCTTCAAAGTCTATTGGCCAAAAACATAATATTACTTCCCGCCGATTATATGGTGCTGAAGGGAAAAGTGTCTTGTTTCACTGGAACCCTGCTACCCATCCTATGAGTTCACATTTATGTGAAATGAGAGGGGTAGCGTTTTTAATACTACAAATAGATAAAGATGATAGTGTGAAGATGTGCTTACTTGACAAATAGAACTGTATTATCCATGGATTCAATTCCTCCACCATAGGACACATACTGGCCTATCAAAATTTAGAGAGGAAGGAGTATCCGTCAACATCAAGAAATTTACAGTCCGCACTAGACCTGCAGTATTGACCATGGGCATTCAAGTGGATCTCGAAATTCCAACTTATTGAATGAATTTTATGGAAAATCGTCTCATTCTATTTTTTACCTGCATGCCGATTGAAAGATGCTTAAATGGAACGAGCAGAGGGGCAGTTAAACCAAATAACGTGTCTCCTAAGTGCTAATCTCCGGAAGACCTAAGACTGGCGACTGGTGCTTAATTCAGAAACACTTTCCGCGCTGAAGCATAGCCTGAGCCACCAAGAATCAGTTTGACGCCTGCCAGCCATGCGGTACACAAGAACACATCAAAATAAAGTGTGAGTCTCTTTGTTGATTGGATAAAATTGTATTTTCCCGACACGTGCACATCAAACAACAACTTTGATAAATGAACAGAGCATTCGTAATCAAGATGCGTTCAATCAATAAAATTGGATGTACTGCTTCAGCATATAGTTTCTTTCAATCATTCCAAAAGTTATTGATACTCAGGTCGCCGAGAGATAGAAGCAGTTAGTATTTGTTGAGTACAACCTTAAATAACGATTTGACCAACTACGACCTCAGCCGGTTATCACACTCTTGTTTTCTGACAACAATGACTACGGCAGAAGCTAGTGCATGGAATTTGGCAGGTTCTCTGATTTGTGGAGGAATTTCCTTGGGAACAGCAAAGCGGACAAATTACCGAGAGATTGTGGAGGAGCTGCCCCTCCGCAGTAATTCGGCGAAAAGCACTTGTTATGCTAGACCCCCATGAGCAGTCAAAGTTCCATCTTTAGCGTGTGGGACACAGTTCATTGCTACGAGGCTTTCCAGTAACTGCTAGGTCACGTACCGGAGACATGTAAGGTTTAGGAAGCCAACGCCCCATCCATGGCCTTGTGAAATGGAACGTTCCACCATGCGATTGATGAGATTACACTCCACATGTACCTGATAACATTCGGAGGAATCAAAGTCAACCCATGATAGATGGTTAGTTTTGCAAAAATGTAGACAATCACTGTTATTGTGCTAGATTTACATTTTTTGTAAATATTTTCCTTAACTTCACATTTTATTCTTAATAACAATTGAATAAAGTATTTGGCAAAGTTCACTTACACCCTTTTATACTGCTAAATTCCGAACTCTCACCCAGTCTTACCCATGATCTTGGTATTCATAAATGTATTTTCATGGGTTATTCTTATAGTGCCTACTATGTCATCCCTTTATCCTATTGCGTAGTCTGTAAGTTGCTGCGTCCTGCAAAATTTTATCCGTTCTCGTTCTCGCCAACATTAATTAATTTGATCATACCAATTGCTTAGTTTAATTTTAGAAACTTTTGCAGATGATATTGTGATATCAAAATCTCAAAAACGCGATTTATCTGTGCGTCAGACTTACATAACATCCAACAAAGATAAACATTGTATTAATTTGATTATCAGACAGCCCGCGAGAATTACCTAGGATAGGAACCGTTGTATCTCCTCTCCCTCCTGCCCAGAGAAAAAGAACTCTTCGAACGTGGAAATCGACACTCGTACATAAAACTAAATCGAATAACATAAGTAAATAATAATAATATTAATAATAATTATTACATAATTAATAATATCATAATAATAATAATAATAATTAATAATAATAATAATAAAATAATAATAATAATAATAATAATAATACAATAATATAATAATAATTAATAATAATCAATATTATAATAATAATAATAATTAATAATAATAATAATCAATAAAATAATAATAACACATATACTTAACCTAATTATTCCTTTATAGATCAACTTCGAATAAAAAGAATAATTCTGACCTAATACCCATATAATTTGAAATAGTAATAATTAACTAAGTAATAATTTAAGTATAAGTGAATAATAATAATAAGTAATTTGTTATTATAAGACGGAATAATAATCATTAAAATAAATAATAATCAATTAATTTATAATATAAGCTAAACTAAAAGAAAAAATATCTGGAGATGTGTATCAAATTAACTATAAATTTAAAAACACCCACTTTAACACCACATATAATAACTAAGGAACTAATAATCCGTCGAGGAGAATGGCTTCCGTGTATTGAGGATGCTGGGGTAATTTATTCATAATTTTCAAATTTACCATTTACTTTAGAATGAGTCGATCCGGTCGGCCTCGATTTACGGTGGGTTAACGGAAACGGCATGCTGGGGCGTTGTCAGAACATACGTTCTGAACATCTGAAAGCCTTAATAACTAGGCCATCTAGCATCTAACCTCCATCAAGTTTATTTCCTGCATTATATAGACCAATGTAAACCAGACATTTAATTTAATGTTAATTATAAAAAACACTCTTCAAAAACAAGTTAGTGAAGAGATTTGGCACTTTTTAACAAAGTTAGAATCACACTGGTATTGGGTGTAGAGCATTGTAAAATATTGAACATATTTGGAGGGTAGGGGGGGGGGGGGTATATATAGTAAGGTTGATGAGGTAGTATAGTATGTAGGATTATGCAGATGAGGGTAAGTATAGTATATAGGTATAATATAGTATAGGTATATAGATATATAAAGTAATTACAAACATTAGTGATATGAAATTTATGATAAGTGTATAGTAATATTATTATAGGTAGTAGTATTAGTTCGTTTGTATTTAAAATATGATTATAGTATAATAGGATTAATGATAAGTATGAATAAATATATTTATATTATTTGTTATATTGATATATACGATACGTTTAGTACGTATCTAGATAAAAAAGAACATGATCTTTATGTTACGATATTGCCAAATTATTAATATGGTAATCACATATACATTAAATTTTAATTTTATAACGTTTTTAGTGTGAACATATAACCGTAAATAAAAATTGACCGGTATATTTTAAATTAATATTTCATAAATAATATTTATAATAATTTTCGATATCACATTAAATATATATAGTAAATTTTATAATATTTATTATTAAGTATTTAACTATTTATAAATTAGTATACAGATATATATAGTTATATAGTATATATTATATATATATATTAATTATATCTATTTAATATTTTAAAATACTATACTCAATTTAAATTAAAATCATATTACGCCCTATGTGTTAATCCTTTGTGATATTCATATGTTAATATATTTAATTAATTATTAATATATTAGATGTACTAATTAATAGTGTTAATTATATATATATATATGTATATTAATAGTATATAGGGTTAATTATAGATATAAATAAGATGATTTAATAGGATATTAAATATTGTATATATATTTTAGTTAATATATTATAATATAATTTATATTAATCAGCTCAATGCTCTGTGTCGTATAGAATGGAAGTAACTCTTTTACTACCTTACTTCTCTATACTCTACTCTAACTTCATCTCATCTTCCTTACTCTATCATCATCACATTAGTTCTGTGCATCCTCGTCAGTCTTCGTCTCATCTCATCATCTGCTCTCTCGCTTTCTTCTCTCTTCTCTCTCTCTGCCAATCTCTCGTGCGTATGGTGGCTACATCATTGTAGCGTGGGTGATGAGTATATTATGGTATTAGGAAAGTAGGTAGGGTAGCGCTTATTAGGTTAGTTGGGTAGGTATATGGGTAGTATAGTTAGTAGGTATTTAGTAGGTGTACTAGGATGATAGGGGGTGCCAATAGTCCACGAGGTAATTAGTGGGGATGAGTATAGGGTAGTATAGTGTAGTACTGTGGGAGTATAGGTATAATATATGTAGTGATATAATTATGATGTGTAGAATAGTATATATATATATAGTACTATTACCCATATCATAGCACGTAACAACGTAAAAAAGCGAGCTCGGACATTACGTAACCCGCTTTGTCGATGTGCGACAGTAGGTGATTGGTAGTGAACATAATAATTACGTTCCTGGGATGTGGAAAATATGTCGAGCTCTCACAGGCGAGGAGCTGTACAGTGAGTGTTAAGCTAATTCAGAGACGAAGTTGATGTAAGAAGCGTAAAGAGTTGGAGCGTTAGCGTCGCTGAACCATCCCTGTGCAAGCGTTTACACAGAGTTAGGGGGAAGGGCGGGGTTAACGTAGTGGCATCGATTGCGATATTTTTTTGACACAAATCTTATTAATAATGAATGTACCTTTTGATGGTTCATATTACACTTACTAATATTAGTATAGTATATAGGTATATATAGGTATATAGTAATAAATTATATAGAATGATATTCAATAGGTAGGGTCGAGAGGTATTTTCGTATGTATACCCTTATGTATATATAGTATTATATATATAAAATTATTTATAGGATAGAATATGATTTATAGGTTAATATATACTACGCCTTATATAGTATATTAAAGCCAATTGCCGAGCGTGCGGGTGAGATACATATGCAATAACCACAAGAACTAAAATGGCTCCTGTTATTAAGTATCACTCGCGCGGTTATTGGCAAGCTCGTAAAACAGTGATCGGGAAGTGTCGAGTCCACAAGGAAGATCTGGAGGATTGGAAGGTCAATTAATATCGGAGTAGTCCTACTTCCACAAGAAAGCAAAGGAGGATGGAGAAAGGAGAAGTAAGAATGATGAATAAGAATGATTAGAAGCCATGAAATTTCGAATAAGATTAATTCTAAACTTTTGAAAATTCTCCCTTAAAATAGTGGTGTGATCTCGGTTCATTTTATATATATATATATATATTATTATATAATAAATATATATATATATATATATAACTATATATATATATTATTAATTATATATATATATATATATATATATATATAATATATACATTATGTTCAAATCATATAAATACACAAATGTATATCTTCCTCGGCAAAATTTTACTTTGTGGCCTATACTGAATTGGCTGGAATGCTTACGCCCGCACTCATGGTTGATTCGTGCCGAGTGGCTGCTGGAGGCGCATGGCTCATGGCTACGTGGCTAGTGTAGGATATATTAATATATTATATATAGTAGTAGTATGTATATATATATATATATATATATATATATATATTGAAGTAGGATGCTAATATTATATATATATAATATATGATATATATATAGTATATATATATAATATATTATATATAGTATTGCGTTACCTTGATTACGATAATACGATACAAGAAGGAACCCTTGTTGTTTTTGGGTTAAAAATGGTGCAAAAGAAATTATTATGAAGACAAATTGAGTGGTGTGTGAATTTCGGTGTACATAACAAATACGATAGTACAGGAGATGGTTCAGGTTAGAATATATGAGAGGAAAAATTTGTTACTTTAGGTAAGGTAATATGGCTTAGGTTCGGATAGTGGTAACCTAAGACATTTTAAGGTGGACCTAACCTAAGCGCCTAACTTAAACCTAGTACGTTAAAAGTCCCACTTACTGAACCTAAACCTGTAACTTAATCTCTAAATGTCTGCGTGAGTACCTCTAAGACCTTACCGTGTATCCAAGATGTAACAAAATTTTCTTAAGTAAATTTAAGCCTTGAGAGTACCAAGTTCCTTCATTCTATCGGCATATTCGCATCCATGTACATAAATTTTTTTCAATAATTAACTAAACCATTAGTTCGGTTTCTATCGATAGTTTCGATAAGGCAGCTGCGGACCTAAGACGAAAGGTATACCATATCGTAAGTAATAATATACATGCGGATATATAGTTATATATTATTATATAAATCAAAATTTAAATAAAATGTGTATATATATATAATAATATCGTAGTGCATAAAGAGTATACGTAATATATAATAGAAATAGGTATATTATGAATATAATACTATAGATAAATAGGCAGTAGTAGTAATAATTATAATATTATAGGTATATAATTGTATGAATATATAATATTATTAATTATATGTAATATATAATAATAGTAGTATAGTATATATATATAGTATACTTAAGTACAGCCACGACATTCCGACTTCAGACCAACCGGCGTCGACAAATCAGCCATGAGGTCAGTTGGCAAGATACATTCGTAGAAACATACAAGGATATGCAGTCATTAAAGCAAACTAAGATAGATAAATACATATTAAAGTATATTACATATAAAGTTACTATAATAGGTTTATCAGTATGTATATCATTATATTATATATCATAATATTATATAGTATATATATATATATATATAATAGTGAATATAGGGTATATGATATATATGCGCTTGCAACTTAGTATATTAGAAAATGAAGGTTATGAAGTGTAATAATTTCTGTTGATAAAAAGTAGACTATTTATAGAAAATCCAATGGTTATATGTAGCGTAATAAACAGCACAGCAAAATTAATCCACTTTTTCATATATTGAGATTGCATTGAGTGACCTATTTAATATAATTAAAATACTAAAACAAAATAAAATTAAAAGTATTTTTATTGAAAACATCATTAAAATATCAGAAACACCAACAATAATTAAACACAATACACAAATATATAAGATGGAGCAATAACAGGCTCAAGTTTACTCCAGATTACTCTCTTTAAACACTGGAGCCACTGAGCACCACTGGGACGATAAATATTATATATTTGATTGAGCGACCGAATAGAATGTACGAACTATTTGAAAGAAATATGTTAAATTTTCTATTAAACATAAAATTTCCGAATTCTTAAAAAATGCATGTATAAACATGACTTGATAAACAACAAAACATAAAATGGAAAAAAGATTATGAAAGCATAAAAGGGTAAATTTGGAAAAAAAATTAAGACAGGAACAACGAAAGATAATCTAATCTACGTCTGGCAGTGTATCTAATTATCACATCGGTTCAACGATTTAAATGTAAACAACATGTGACGTTCGCAATAAACGTTTGCATTGGAACGAATAAACTTACAATTACATATAAAACGTAACAGCAAATATCACATATAACGACGTAAATGTTAGATGTGACGAGTGCGCACAACATAAGACGTCGCTATGAGTGATATCGCAATCCAACATGTGCGTAGTATATAGATTCTAATATAATAATATATACTATATATATAACTATTGATATAATATATTATTATATATATATAATATATATATATATATATATATATAATATATATATAATATTATTATTATATATATATATAAATATGCATTTATCGTTTAGATATAGAGATGGTCAGCTCTCTTTAATGGAAATTCTACATGGATTTAATTATCTTCGTAAATCATAATATTTCAATCTTTTCTTCCACTTAATTCAAAAGTATTTTATTAATTATCCTATTATTTATTTTATTGTTTGTATCTAAACTAATCATTGTTAAAAAAATTATATTTTAATTTATCTATGTATTAAAAAAGAATTATTAGCATATATATTAATAAATCCTTAATCATTCATTTCTATTACTCCAAACTTTTTCTTACACAATCTCCGCTATTCAATTTGAGCACGAACTGCTTACCTTTTAATGGGTTAAAGCAATTAGTTATAATAATAGGGAATAAAATTATCTATTGAGCAGAAGTTATTGCTAATAATATCTTAATATATTTATAATGTATAATTAATTCTTAAATTAATTCGAATCCAAATTTTTCGTTATTAAAAAATAGGGAGGCTTTTAATCGTAACATATATAAAATTGTTTTAAAAGAATCTTATTGATCGGTTTCATATAAATGTTAACTGACGTGTCTAAAGCACATACTTATACATAGCAACGATATAACGATATATAGATAATAAAATATAGTACGATTTCAGGCCAGGTAATATCGGCTCAAATCACTAGCATTGCCTAATATAAATAATTAACCTAGTCTAATGTATACAGCGTTGCATAATCCATAAACTTGACTTTAACCAATCATTACCTATTTCAATATGAATAAGTAATAAGTGTAAATATAAAGTCACTTTCAACGAACTTTAAATGACTCTATATGTTGTAAAATATTCTCAGCACATAATTTGATATGTTATAATTCTTTGATATATCTTCCACTATGATGTCTGGTTTTCGAGTAGCACACTCGGACAGCATTTTTAAGGTCGCCAACCTTCTTTAGGTGGAGTTGGGAAATTTTTCTTTAACCAAACAGCAGAGCAAATTTTCAAAAGTCGTTAAGTCTCGACTTCAAGTTGGTCATACCATGTGTGATCCACGTCCAATCCATCGTCCACTTAATTTTTGTGTAGATATTTCAGTGCTTGTTCACAAAAGTGTGACGGCACATTACCCTGTTGAAAAATGGCCGACATCCACGTTCTCTCTTACACAGATGTGGAATGAATAGTAATTGAAGCATGGTCAGGTAAGCAAAGTGATCAACATTTCAGGTAAAGAAATAAGGTTCTATCAGATCATCTCCGCCCACATCATCAAGTGTTGGGGAGTGTTGATCGATTTCTGTGGGGTGTTCATACGCCAGAAATGAACATTGCTAGTACGATAGCTCAGGTTGATGTCGTACTCATCCGTGAAAATTACGTTCTTTCATGACTCAACAGTTGGAAATCACCGCAACAGACATTTGAAAGTAGCCTCGCGGACGTCCATAATCGTATCGCTAAGCTCGATCAGACATGATAACTTAAATGGTTTTAATAATAAAAAATAAATCTCATTTCATAATTTTCCTTACAGTGCACAGGGTACGCCCAATTCTGAAGCGCTCTATGAGATGATTCGATGGCAATCTGATAAATGATTACTCCACTCTCTCCATATGACGATCTAGAATAGGAAAAAGGCCTGAACGTTTTACGTCAAGGACACTTCCGGTACCAAATCCAAATGTCTTCGTCTTCTAGGTATAAAGTTTGCAAGCTCGCAGACAGGCTTGTCGAACTTACGTAAAAACAATGCATATATTATTCCTAAGGTTATCCACTCTTGCACAATCATTCACTCACATACTTTCTATATCTAGGTTTTACTGTTTAGGAACAATGATAAAGGTCACATTTGCAGTGGTGACCTAGTTTTTGACTATCTTTTAATCTAATCTTTTTTTCTTATTAAATAAAAATAAAACCATTTCAAGCTTGTTTAATATTAAAAATTTGGAAGCAAACAACAAATCTTTTTGCTTACTCATTTTATTTTATTTTTTTTTAATATACTAAAAAAAAATATTTCCCTTGAAATTGCACATAAGATACTTTTGAGTTATGATTATATCTTAATATTGAAAATATATATTGAATTGTTAATTGAAATCGCTATTGAAATATATATGTAAATAATTTGCAAAAATTTTCATTTTGTGCAGTTTAACGAGAATTGTTCCTTTATTTTTGCAGATATGACATTGAAAATTGACATCATATATGGAGTATTTATATAAACCAAATTAAAGATTAGAGAAATACATATCATATTATAAAAATAATAGATGTTAAAAAATAGGCTAATCCAAGTGAAAAAACTCATGCTGTCAAAACACTCAACACGTAAATCTTAATTTTTTACTTAGTCTTATCATCACAATATATTATTCTACGTAAAGAATTAACTACTATCAATACAGTGCAGTATATATATAAATAGTAAAAATATAATAGCAATAGTTAGGCTAATCAAATAGAATCGATCTTTAAAATATACATAATAAAATAAATCGCAATATGATTCAGTACACTAACCTTGATACTGAGTAACTACAATAGAGAACGAACTAATCACATATATATATATATATATAATATTATATACTGAGTACAAGCTGATCACTAATAAAATACTCGTACTGTGGTATAAATATATTTATTATTTATTTAATACTTATGTAATAATGATAGTATGAATAATAAAAATATAAATGCTATATTCAGTCATTTTAGTAATATTCGTTATACCTAGACCTCACACATTCACAGTATTCCGAGACTCTATCATAGAAGAGTTCGTCCGACCCGTCTGAGACGTATCCTAAATTCACTTAATGTGTGCAAACGAGACAGTCTAGAGCTGTTCTTCTTTTAACTATCATATGTATCATACACTACGCTCATCATCCAACCTCCGTTTTCCCGCCTAATTACAATGACACGAGCATCACTATATGTACACACACTACTATATTCTTTCGGCTATTACAATGGACACTGATTTTCTGAACTTTTCAATCCCATAACTCCTCCATTGAGAAGGAGGCTCGTGAGCGACCACGTCACACACACAATATATTAATATAGCCTTCAAACACAGCTCATATACCTTATCCTTATCTAACAAAATATACTAAACTAAGATTTTACGCACCAGCATTTCCACATTAATATGCAAGTACTAACCACATTATTTAAGTATGGAGCACACAATCCTTTATATCTATATTCCTCAACTACCATTAGATTCTGTAATATACTTATTCCGAGCGCACATGTATCGAGAGACAGTTATAGAGTACCTTTTATAATTTGCATACTAACTTTGAGGAATCTTCCCTAGAGTCGGTGGAGATAGGATAGATAATTCTACTCTCTCGACTATTGCTAGACAAACTTAAGCTAGCAGATATTAAATCTAATAATAATAACAACATCCTATCTATGATAGTAGCCTGCCAGAGGGCAGTGATATGTCAAGTACTTTAATATATAAAATATACATATATATTATATAAAATATAGATATATCAAATAATATATATATATATATATAATATATATTAATAATAATATACTATTAAATTATTATATAATAAATATATTATATAATAAAGATATAATATATATATATAGAATTATTATATATATATAATATATATATAATATATATTAGATAATAATATAATATAATAGTATAATAATAACACAAAAATAAGCAAACAATAATTAAAGAGTTAAAAATCGATTATCTCACTAAATATATTAAACAATCACTATATTTATATTTATATATTATTTTGTGTGTTGTGTGTTGTCCGCTGTATGTAGTGTTTTGTATGTGTGCATAACAATAAAAGCTAATAGCAATAGTACTAAGAATGCATCGATTGGAAAGATGTAGCTGAATAATTCATATTCAATCTAACTCGAACAAAAAACCACCAACTTATCATTCACTACATATAAGAAAATTAAATTATTAATACATGTCAACATGCTTATATGATCATGTCTTTCTAACTGAAACACTATAACAATTGAAGGAGTAAACTAATCTTTACAGACCGTATACTCTATTCGTATAACACTTTAGAAGGTTCGATAGAGTAAGAAAATAGTCCCTATTGACCTTACAAATGTAATCTAGTAAACATATATATTATATAAATAGGTAAAGTATTAGTCTAGTGGTGAGTATGAATATAAATTAATAAATATATATAATATTAAAAAATAATAATTTATTAAATAACAATAAAAATAAATATAAAAATATATAATAATTATATAATATATATTAAAAATTAAATAATATAGATATTATAATATAATAAAAAAAATAATAAATAATAATCATAATAATACAAATAATAAATATATAATATATATAAAATAATAAAATATATCATAATTAATATAATAGAAAAAAATTTTATAACTAAAGAAAAATTAATAGGATTACAAAATGTATCATGAGAATTGTATGACAACGATTTCATAAACTATAAAAATCATAAAATATACATAATCTTAGTTTATTGTACAATTAAAATAGTATACCCGACCGATGGGGAGAGGGAAATGATATTCTGTTATTGAATCTGGTAAGATATCATCTATGAAGCATATCACGCTATGCCAAAGACTGTACCAGCCAAGCACGAAACATATATATTTCCTCATTACCGTGTAAGAATAAATTTAATTGAAAGTGAAAAGGTCAAAAAAGACTAAATGTTCAACATACTATAGGATAATAAATCGATGCTCGTTCCGGCAAATATTTTAGCAGATAGCTGGTAAATTATGAAGGTGAAAATGGAGGTTTAACCTAGCCATTAATATGTATAATTAAGATTTGAAAAATATAAAATATTTATATATAATTTATTATATATACTAATATAATATATATATCATATATATATATTATATATATATATAATATATAAATATAATATATAAAATATATATAAAAATACTATATATATATACAGGGTGTTTACGAAATAGGGGACAAATTTGGAGGATATCTTTGTACCATTACAAGCGCTTTAACTTCCTTAAATAAAGTACCGTAAGTTCTCATTTAGTAGGTAAATAGTAGGAAAAGGAGCAAAGAGTATGAGTTGAATATGGTGTTTAGTTCCCTAGATGTGGCCTATTATTATTATTATTATTATATATTATTATTATTATTATTTATTATTATTAATTATATTATTATTATTAGTATTATTATGATTTATTATATTATATTATATATTAATTATTATTATTATCATTATTATTATGATTATATTAATATTATATAATTTATCCTAATTATATTAATGATTAATATTAATGATCATTATTATTATATTATTATTATTATTATCATTATTATTATTATTATATTATATTATATATTATTATATATTATTATATTATATTATTAATTTATTATTGTTATTATAATTATTGATTATTATTTGATTATTATTATTATTATTAATATTAATTATATATTAGTATTATTATAAATTTTTTAATTATTTTTAAAATTAAGTATTATTATTTTATAGATATTATTATTTAATTATCTTTAATTATTAATATTATTATTATTATATTATTAAAATTATTACTATATATAGCTATTGATTATTATATTTTATTATTATTATATATTATATATTAATAAATATTGATTATTATATTACATTATATATTGTATTATTATTATTATTATATATTATTATTATTCCATTATTAATATATTTTTATATTATATTATTATTATTATTTTATTAACTTCTTGTTATTATTATTCGTCCTCTTGTTATTACTATTAATTATCATAGTAATATTACTTATCAATAATTATTGTGTATTAAGCATCAATCATTGTCTTGTAAATATTAATATATACTTTTAATTTGCATTATTATTTTAATTATTATTTATTGTCCTTGTATCCGTTTCCCGAGAAATATTGCCTTCGTACTATCACATCATTCCCCGTTAATAATCGTCTATCTCTATAACAAGTGGTACTATCAAAGCACCTATAGCAGTGTCCGATATAGAGACAGGCATACCCGTCTAATAAGTTACGTACTTACGTAGCAGAGTTCCGTAGCCAACAATCACAACTACGAAACATAAACACCAATATTCACATCATACCCCTTGCACCCTTCTAACTCATTTACCTACTAACATGAAGACTTTACAGGAACTTAGTTTAAGCCCAAAAGCTTGTAAAGGTAACAAAGTATAATATCCTCCAAATTGTCCCCCTATTCGAATCACCCTGTATATATAAGTAGATATATAAATATATATATATATATATATATATAGTATAATAATATATATATATATATTAATATATATAATATAATATATATTATATATATATTATATAGTATATATATATATATATATAAATCCATCCATATGTCTTATCCAGACTTCTTTTCTCTATTCTAAAAAATATATATTTAAAATTAATATATATATATATATAATATATATATGTATATATATATATATATATATATATATATAATATATAATAATATATATATAATATATATATATATATATATATATATATATATATATATATATATATATATATATAAAGAGGAACTGAAATGACTAAGATTAGCTGGAAATAGTTTTCCTGTGTTGTGCATTGTGCTTTGTTGTATATTCATTTCATTGTACATATTTTATCTTTCACAGATTTAATTAATAATAATAATAACAAAAAATTTGAATTCAATAATCTTATATCCACTTTAAATCATGCGATATGGTTAAAAAATATGCCCAAAAATGGGCTTCAAATCTACTATCATCTATTTATACCCCTCGTGTTGAATGTTTGACAACCTACACAAGACTACCTCAAAAGTAGCATATTTTTTATAGATTTTATACGTTACGGGAACAATGCAAAGAGAAAAAACTAGTTAAATTGATTGTCAATGAATTAATTTAATTGTGGGAGAAATTTAGTTATCCCATCTCAGTTAGCAAATTATAAATGCGCGCCTAATTAAACTTATAGGTTTACATGAAAAGAACCAACGTTGACCAAATAAAGACTTCTGGAAAGATTTATGTAACATGTTTGACCTCACTAAAGTTGATGGTGCTTGGCTTTGTCGAGAGGGCAAAGAGCTCTACCAGAAACAAAAAAATTCTGGTGGGAAGGTGGGATATACCACTCATAAGTCTTCATCAAATTCATCCATTAATCCTTCAAAAAAAGCAAGACATGCTAAAGTATCACATGAACATAGTGCTAGCATATATAATATGGAACGTGTATCTGATATCTCAAGCGACAAGAAGAGCAATCCTTCAGAGAGTGACTCTGATGATTCAAAGTCAGTCATGAAAAGAAAACCATCTGCCACAAACCAAGCCACAAAATTGGTGACATCTAAAGTATGTGCAAGTCTTGTAGAAGATGGTGTGCCTCTTCCTGCGCCCACAAATCAGGTATATGGCGTGGAGTTGTGATAATTTCTGGAAAAAAAATGGATAATATCAAAAATCTTCTGAAGGAAGAAAAGGACTTCTGTCTTCACTTTGATGGGAAAGACAGTTAAAAAATGAGTACCAAGTTGTCTGATTGAAAAGTGTAACTAAAGAGGTTTAGACTTGGAGTGACCAGGTGCAAAAGCGGATCTTCTCAGGATGTATATGATGAACTAAAGAAAATGATTGATGTCTATGATGATTGGGCAAGCATTAAAATGATCGTATGTGACACGACACCTGTCAACATCGGAAGATCAAATTGAGTTGTTTCAAGACTACAGAGAGAGATAGTTGGAAAGATGCTTCAATATATTGGATGTCAACATCACATTTTAGAAAGATAATTGAGCCACGTTTTGGACTACCACTTTTCTAAAACTACCACCAATCCAAGTCGAAACTACAAGTTCTTCGCTAAAGTGTTAGAAAACTACGAAGAGCTACAAAGTGGACACATGGTAGAGACAGAAGTGAATGTGGACGAGAACCTCGGCTGGAAGGACGACTTCAAGTTCTTGTTTGAACTCTGTAAGGCATTTCAACATTACAAATATGCATGCACGCTACGTTCGTGGTCATCATTTAGAAAAAATTATCCTCACAACACAATTCACGATGGAACTCGAGAGCTATTTTAACCTCTTGGGTACTTTCTAAAGCCATCATAGGACAACGTGTTTTGGAACTTCCATAAAGCTTCAAAGCCAACAAGTGGCAAGAATCATGGTTCACTAATCAGAAATTCAGAGAGACAGCTTATGACGACCTCCATCTCGGCATCACTGAGTTGGGTTGTATAGTGCCCTGAAGTGTTTAAAAATTAATTGAAACCGGGAACCACCAGCCCTTGAATGTCCGCCGAAAATGAAATTGCTGAGAGAGGAACTGCGAAGTGACCGGAAGAGCCATGTGAAATATGCCAAAACAGACCATATTTACATATAAGGTTTTGCAACCAAACAACTTGTAATTTATTCAATATAATATAAATATGATAGTAATATCTAATTAATTTCAGATCCCAGAAAAATGAGGGAATATAATTTTATAATTACTTTTAGTAAAGTTTTTTTTTGTGATAAGTACCTAAATGCTCATTAAACCTCATGTAAGAAAACAATTTTATTCCGAGTCTATTATCTAAATATATATAATAATAAATAAATATATATATTATATATAAATATATATATATATATATATATAATATATTATATATATATATAATATTATATATAATATCCTATATATATTTATATCTATATATATAATAGATATTTATATTATATATATATTAATATATATATTTATATATTATATAGTAATATATATATATAATATAGTATATATTATAATATAAATACTATATAATATATATATCATATATAATATGTATATATATATATATATATAATATCAATATATATATAATTTAAATAATATATATATGACTAATATATATATATAATAATTATATTTTAATATATTATATATATATATAGTATATATATAATATATATAATATATATATTTATATTATATATATATATACTATTGATGTAAATATGCATAATAATCGCAATAATAAGGATTTTAAAGAAAGAGCCATTAAGGGGACGAGGTAAGAATCAACTGCCTTCTCTGGAATGAACCACCGCTTGTTGCGAAGGAGGACAATATACCCGATGCTTAACGACTGAGCTATCTTCCAACCCAAAAAAGTTTGAAGTTCAAGAACATTTTAAAGCAACTCGAGCTCCCGTTCCAAGCGCGACCATCACAGTGTCCAGCTGTCCTATCCATGCGTTCTTTTTTGTGATGTTAAAATTGCCATAATAATCGCATTATATAAGATGTTAAAGAAAGAACATATGATGGGAAGGAAAAGAATTAACTGCTTCTATGGGATTGACCCACCGCTTGTTGCGAATGAAGGACAAATATACCGCGATGTCTTCTACGAAACCTGAGCTATCCTCGCAACCCAAAAAAAGGGTTTGGGTTGGGTTCAAGAACAGGTTTAAAGCAACCAGCTCCGTCAAGGGTGACATCACTAGGTCTGTTACCTTACATTTCTTGAACGTCCCATATATGTTCTTCTTTAAAACTTAGTTATATGGCATTGTATGCAATATTTAAACATCTACAATATAAAGAACGAGGGGATAGGACCAGGCTGACAACCTGGTGATCGTCGCTGACGGAGCTCGTTTGCCTAAACTGTCCTTTGAACGCCAACTTTTTTGTTTGGAGGTAGCCTCATGTCGTAAAGCATCGGTATATTGTCCTCATTCCGCAACATGCGGTGGTTCAATCCCAGAGAAGCAAGTAATTCTTTACCTCCCATTATATGGTTTCTTTCTTAACATTAATATATATAATAAAAATATATATAATATATATATATATAATAATATATATATATATATAATATAATATATACTATATATATAATAATTATAGTATATATTAATATATATATATATATTATATATGGTTGTGTGTCGTGTGTGTGTTGTGTGTGTGTGCAAGTCGTAAAACACTCCCAAACATACTTTTTATAAGTACGACTATGAAATGTTTTTTTCTTTTTTACAATTTTCAATACAATTTCAGTTTGAAATATAAAATTTGACTAAGATATCATAGGAACAAGGATGTTACTTTCTCGACAGCGCTAGTGTAGCAGTGTAACATGTATCAAAAAAATTATGATAAGACACTATTGCGACATTCAATGTCACGACACTAAGTGTTTAGTTTTAGTGTCACTGTGTGAACGATGTTTTAAAGATTTGTTAATATTTGTGATATTTTTGTTGTTTAAAATTTATTTAGTTACTTTAAATTATTTTATGAAGTTCAAAAGAGTTTAATTTTCTTAGTGCAGGGTCCTTTTTCGATGTAAAAGATTTCTAAATAAACGCTATATGATGTGGAGACGTACTGTACCCCAATAAGGTGCTGACTGAACGCCACAAATTTTCGCAACACATCGCTTCGCACACCGCCTCACCAGTCTCTTTTTCGGACCACATTGGAACTCTCTTTTCCAATTAAATCTGTGCTCGTACAGCCCGCACTCGATGCGTTGGTCAAAACTGCTAATTCTATTCATTACTACAAATAAATAATACAAATCTTACTTTAACTCCTGACTTTCCTCGGTTTTTCTTTACAGCTCAGCTACTACCTTCATCTTAAAACTTTCAAAACACTGCTTGTTTTATCATTTCGGAATCGTTTTATTATTTCTTCATCGCATCAAATCTCCATTCTTTTATACAAATGCAATAATCTTCGTGTCACCATCTTTTGCCACTCCAAAATTTCTGGAACGTTTACTAAATATGTCACCCTCTAAACATGATTCTTGTACATAAATAACAATTTCTCACATTTAATTTCATATTTATCTTATAACAATGAAACAATTCATTCTGTCTAGTCTATTATGGAATTGCTGTCTAAACTGACGTCTATAAGTGGCATCCTGTGGATGACGTCGTTATTATAAAAAATGGAATCAGAAGGAAGGAAGAGTATTTATTTTCAGTATGCAACAATATATCAGATTTAAAAACTATTGTGAAGCAATAGATTTGAAATATTGGGAATGTTGGCTTTATTTCGTAGATATAATTGCATAGATATAACTTCATAGATATAAAAGCTACGGAACAGTTAAACAGTGCTGGAATTAAAAGAAAACACAGGAGAGAGAGACGAGAGAGAGAGAGAGAGAGAGAGAAGAGAGGGAGAGAGGGGGGGAGAGAGAAGAGAGAGAGAGAGAGAGAGAGAGAGAGAGAGAGAAATTATTAGTAGTAAGAGCGGCATTTCCGGAAGGCCCAAAAACCCACCGCCAAAACCCACCCAAAAACCCACTCACCTTAAAAGACGAAAAACCACCCAATATATTGGCCTTGACCCTTTTGGCGCATGACGCTTAATGGGCATGACCTTTTGGGCATGACCCTTTGGGCTAGAACCATTTTTGGGCCTAGACATTTTTTTGGCCTAGACCTTTTTTCACAAATCAATTTGGCCCACGGTAATTTTTGGCAACCCCAATTTTTTTTGGGCAACCCTAATTTTTTTATCGGCAACCCAAATTTTGCAACCCTAATTTTTTGGCAACCCAAAAAACGGTTGCGTCAGCAACCGTATAAACCACCTAAATTTTTTCGACATTTGGTCTTGCCATGGTCAAAACCACCCCCCTTAGGGGTTAGCCTTTTTGATGTCTTTACCCATGTTTGACATGAAATATTCGGCTATCGACCACTCCCAAACACCAGGGTCAATTTGGCCCACGTAATTTTCTTCTTTTAGGCTTAGCCGCTTTTTGATGGCATCTTAACCCTATTCTATGGTCAATAGACACTTTTCCTCCAAAGCTTGCCAGAGTCAATTTGGCCCACGGTAATTTTCTTGCCACTCGTGCCCACCATCACATATTCCGTGTCCTAACTTGAACGTATGGAAAAAATTTATGCGATACTATACTAAACTTGAACACCTACACACACACACACACACACACAACCCACACACACACACAACACAACCACACACACAACACACACACCACACACAGATTTTACTTACACTCAACAACAGATTGTTAACACACACACAAACAGATATACTTACACTATAACACACATTCACTATGAACAATTTATACCCATTTCACATGACACTTACAATTTACCATAGCACTTACATTTTACACTTATACACACACGTACAAACCAACTACCAACCCCTTGGTCTTAATATCACACATCTTAGACTCACTTGCTGACGTCACATCATCTTGAGGTGATACAGCTTTGTGGTCTCCATCACGTAAGAGTATCTAGGAGATGTTCTATTAGGTCTCTAGTGAGTATTCTATGAGTGATTAGATGAGTGCCAGTTGAGTTCGAAGTGAGTGCCACATAGTGCTGCCAAGAGTTCTATTGAGCCATATGAGTGCCAAAGAGTGCCAAGTGAGTGCACATAGTGACACACAGGCCACATTTTCAAAAAGCCTTTCAGCCTCCCTGAGCCATAGAATAGCCCTAATTGTGTCTACCCCTCAGGTAAATCACAGGTCTGAGGAACTCGATGGTGTATATTACAAGCTGCCAGGATGCTTCTACTATGAGTTAGTATTTTTAAAACACTTTATAAGCGACTTAACACTCTCCATATACACTTAACCACTAGCCATAACAACACACCCACAAGAGAAGTACACTTACATCTTACACTCACGACACTCGAGCTCCATTTTGTCTGCCTCATCTTCGATGACCATCTTTGATAAGTCATCTTGATACCACCTATATTGATGTTCACCTTTGATGACTCATCTTTTGTCTACCCTAGATAAATAAGAGCCCGCACAGCATGAAACACCACCTGCGCCGAAGGCCACGACCGCACCTCAACGTCCGCCGCGTCCCCTCCCCGCCGGTGCGCCCCCGCAGGCCATAATCCCGCCAGTACCCGCCAGCCGCCGTGCGCCCCAGCAGGCGCAGGATTTCCGCATACCAGCCCAAAGCATGCGCAAATTCCCGCACGAAAGATATATATATATATATATAATATATATGAATATATATATAGTATATATATAAATAGTATATATAATATATATATATATAAACTATGAGTTCATTCATTTTATTTCATACTTAAACATTTTTCTATTAAAAAACATATTTCGGCGACCCGAAAAACGTAAACTCAATTACAGACATCTTTTTATTTTACTTAATACTTTTTATTTATAGAATTTTTAAAAAATTCTATGTAGAAGAAAAAAACCAGAGTGTCTGGAATATAAAACATTTTATTTTACTCACAATTTGTACGCAACTTTATTAATAAACCTTAACATTACATACCCTAAAGCCAATATAATCAGTAAAATCAATATAGGTAACCCTAAGGGATTAGTAAGCCTTTGTTTTATGCTTTACTGCTTAACTCATGTTTTTCAACACACAACATGTTTTACACTGCTTTAATAACTCACATATGTATTAAATACACTACCCTTAACAAGCAGTAAATCAGCTTACAATCAATAGACGGGTGTTACATAGCAACATAGGGGTTTAGTATAACTTGTTTACTGCCTTAACTGCTTTAAAACTCCATGTTTTAACCTGCTTAACTCATATGTTTTAAACCTCGCGGAGGTCTATATTTATAAATTAACAATACAAAAAAAAGTAAATCAGTAAATCAATAGAGTGTGACCTAACACCAAGGGGGCGAATAGTAGACTTTTGTTTAACTGAAACTGCTTACTGCTTTAACGTCATGTTTACTGCTTAACTCGATGTTTTACTGCTTTAACTCATATTTTATTAACATTACATACCTTAAATCAGTAAATCAGTAAATCAATAAGGTGTGACCTAACACCAGGGGATAGTAATGCTTTTGTTTACTGCTTAACTGCTTAAACCCAATGTTTTAACCGCTTTTACTCATGTTAACTGCTTTAACCATAGTGTTTACTGCTTTAACTCGATATGTTTACTGCTTTCAACTCTATATTTATTAACATTAAAGGTTTATTTGTTTTTAAACTTTTATTTATTTTATTAATTATTTTTATTATTTAAAATTATTATTTTATAATTTAAATTTTATTTTTAATATTATAGCTTATTTATTTACTTCTGCTATTGTTATTATTATTTTAAACACACACACAACACACATCACACACACACAACTTACACTTAACACAAATTCACTATGACACTTATACACCATTCACTATGACACTTTAACATTTACCCATAGAACTTACATTTAAACAACTTATCACAAACGGGTCACACACACACACACTACACTTATACATAACCCCATGCACTATGAACTTATACACCACATTCGACTATGACACTTCATTTACCCATAGACACTTACATTTTACACTTACACACACACCACACACACACACTCACTCACAGATTTACCTCACCACACACAGATTTACTTACACACGCAGATTTACTTACACTCACACAGATTACTCAACTTTGAACACGATTTAACTTACACTCACACACGATACTTACACTCCACAGATTTACTTACACTCCACAGATTTACTTACATACACACAGATTTTACTTACAAACACACAGATTTACTTACACTCAACCCACAGATTTACTTACACACACACACACACCTACACACACGCACACTCACATTCACATATAATGTATAATTTATTAAACCATTTTATGTTTTTATTTAAACACGTACATTTATATTACCATTCACATATAACTAAATTATTTCAAAGTTTCTTAAAAACTTCTAATAAATAAATCAACTCTGTGTTAAAAGGTTTTTATTCTTTACTATAAATGACCCATTGTGTTTATAAATTTTATATCTATCAAGTTTTAAAATAACTTTACTAAAATTATAAATTTATTAAAAACAATATTTTACGTACCTTAAAGCAATAAATCAATTAAAATCAGTAAGGTCAGCCCCTAGCACCGCCTCTAGCAACCCAAGCTATAGCCACGTTTTGTTTAATGACTTACTGCTTAATCACCCATCTTTAGCCATGTAAATACCAGTAAAATAGAAACAAAATAATTGCTTCTCTGCTAACATAACATGTATTTTATAAAATCTTCTATGTTTCTTATTTTAAAAATAACAATTATACACTTACTTATATATTCGTTCATCTTTACTTAACAAAATAGTTCAATAGTTTTCTACATAATATCGGAATTATATTAAATTATCAAATAAATCATTATTAATAAATTATTATATTATTATTATTATATTATTAATAATTCAATATATATTATTATTATATATGTACATACCAATCCCATCACGGAAGAAAACACAACACCGCCAAACACTCCTTACAGATACCGAAACTGACCCTCTCTCCCATGTAAAAGTGTTGAACCAATACACTACTTTGGACGCCTGAATTTAGATATCACCACAACACATGTTGCTGAGCCCGGGGCGGATTAGGCTAATTCCAGGTCAATTCAAATATATTTCAAACTGACCACATCACCATTTCCTGGTAAAATGTGGTGCAAACACAACACAAAACAAACTACGGTAGGCCCTAAATTTACATCACCGGCCTAACTACCCATAGAATAAAGCCTTTTTAATCCATGTCCACCACTTAAGCCCTCAGGTCAGAAGGTAATTTCAACATACAAGAATCATGTCTTGATAATCTCTATAATCCTATTTCCACTGAAAACATCGTGGAAATCGGTAAAGATCTCTTAACGCAGGTAAGAAGGTAAATATTAATCACTTCCGTACTTGTGTAGGGTTCGGGTATCCTTATCTCTATTAAAATGCAACCTCACAAGTATGTGATTGGTCGAGATATTTTAATCGTCTTTGAAATAACTTTGTTCTTAAACTGTATTTGAGCAGGTTGTGTTATTATCTTTTAAATCCCCAACTCATTTTAAAATCTTAGTCATTTTAGGCTGTTAAGCGGTGCACAAAGTTATCTGATTTGTATAAAAGTGTTTATTATTTCTAACTTAACGTGTATATCATATTTATAATAACTACTTACATTGAGGAATAATTATTAATTTCACTAAATAGATAATAATTAATTCACTAGATTATAGTAGATCACGTGAAGCAAAACGCAAGAGCGCCCGCAAGCCCGACCGGTTCGGAACCGACGCATGAACCCGCCGGCGTAATAATTTTACGCGGTCGCGAAAATATGGGCGTTGTATTTCAAAGTGGTAGGTCATACATCCTAAGGTTGATATCTTTTTGACACCGTCCCATTCAGTACGGTATAGATATTAGTCGTTGTGTACTGATCAAGGATGATTACGAACCTTATAACATTGTTCAAGCGCATAGTTTATTTTAAGTCCTGGTATATCAGTGTTTATTAACAAACCAAGGGAGATATTCCGATGGTGCCGAATGCATCAAACATCTGATACAGAAGAGGTATGACTTACATACTTCATGTAACTAGGCGCTAACGTCGTTTTATTGCACCACATTTACCAGAAAAAGGTCAGTTTGAAATAATATTTTGACCTGGAATAAGGCCTAAATCGCCCCGGGTACAAAAAGGATTACTCAATTTAGGCCTAAATAGTTATTTCAACAATTTTAACAGGAAAGAAGGTCAGTTTCCGTATCTGTTCGGGAGTGCGGGTTTGTTGTGTTTTTCTCGCGTGATGGAATGTTAATGTACATACAATCATAATATAAAATATAACTAATAATAATAATAATAAATAATAATAAATAATAATAACAATAATAATATAATAATAATAATACAATAATAAGAAATGAAATCCGAATTATTTAAAAAACTTTGAAATATTTTTTAGTTAACATAGAATTTTTAAGAAAACTTTGAAAATAATTTTAAGTTATATTTGAGATGAGTAATAATTTGTGCGTGTTTAATTAAAACATAAAAAATGTTTAAAAATTATACATTATATTGATAGTGAGTGTTGCGTGGTGTGGTAGGTGTCGTGTGTGATGTGTCTGTGTACGTAAATCTGTTGTGTGAATGGTAAGTAAATCTGTTGTGTGTAACTTAGAATCTGTGTGTCTGTAAGTAAATTGTGTGTGTAAGTAAATCTATCTGTGTGTGGATGTAAGTAAATCTGTGTGTGAGGGTAAGTAAATCTGTGTGTGTGTGTAAGGAAATCTGTGTGAGTGTAAGTAAATCTGCGTGTTTAAGTAAATCTGTGTGTGCAGGTTAGTAAATCTGTGTGTGATGTGTGTGTGTGTGTTGGTAATGTAATGTAAGTTGTCTTGGTTAAATGTTAAGTGTCAAGTGAATGTGTGTGGTATAAGTGTCAATAGTGAAATTGTGGTGTATAAATGTAAGTTGTGTGTGTGTGTGTGACCGCGTGGTCTAAGTGTAAATGTAAGTGTTCAAGTTAGGATTAGTGTAAGTGTCATAGTGAAATGTGTGTATAAGTGTCATACTGTGTGACTGTGTGTATAAGTGTAAGTGTGTGTTGTGTAAGTGTGTGTGTGTGTGTGTGGTTATTGTGTTTCTAAATAAAATAACAATAGGCATGAAGTAAATAATAAAAGTAATAATATAAAATAAAAATAAAATATATAAAAAATCAATAATAAAAATAATAAAATAAATAAAAAATAAATAAAAAGTATTAAAACAAAATAAAAAACATAATGGTTATAAATAACATGAGTTAAAAGCAGTAAAACATAGAGTTAAAGCAGTAAAACATACATAAAACAGCAGTAAAACATGAGTTAAAGCAAAGTAAACATGAGTTAAAGCAGGTAAAAGCAGTAAAACAAAAGCATACTAATCTCCCCTTGGTGTTAGGTAACACCTCTCTATTGATTTACTGATTTACTGATTTACAGGTATAGGATATGGTAAAGCAAATAGTTAAAGCAGTAAAACATATGATTAAGCGTAAAACATGAGTTAAAGCAGTAAAACCATGAGTAAAGGCAGTAAAGCAGTAAAACAAAAGCAAACTAAACCCCTTGTGGTAACACCGCTCTATTGATTTACTGATTTACTGCTTTAAGGTCTTAAATTTTAATAAATAATGTGAGTTAAAGCATAAAACATAATGAGTTTCAAGCAAGTAAAACCATGATTAAAAGCATAAAGCAGGTAAAACAAAGTATAACTAACCCTGTGTTGCTCCACTGTAACACACGCTCTATTGATTACTGATGTTACATGCTTCAAGGTAATGTAATTTTAATAAAATATTGTGGGCATCACTCATAAAACATATGAGTTAAAGCAGTAAAAAACATGAGTTAAAGCAGTAAAGCAGTAAAACAAAAGCATACTAATCCCTTAGGTATTAGGTCAACGTACCGCGTAATTATTGACTTCATAGAAAATGTACCTAAGGTATAACCTTGTTTAATTTTAATAAAGTTCGTACAATTGAAGTTAAAATTAAAATGTTTTATATATATCCAGGACACTCTGGTTTTTGTTCTTCTTACAAAACAATTTTTAAAAATTTATTCGAAATTACAGCCAATAACTAAATATAAAAGATGTCTGTAATGAGTTACGGTTTTAGGTTCGCGAAAACATGTTTTTAAATAAACAATGTTAGGTTGAAACTAAAAATGGAATGACTCGTAGTATATAATATATATATAAATTTTTCATTCGTCGCGGAATATTGCGCCTTGCGGCGCACGGCGGGCGGGCTGGGTAATGCGGAATACTATGCGCCTTGTGGGCGGACCGAGCCGGCGGCGGGTACGCGGGAGATGGCGCCTGCGGGCGCAAACGCGGCGGAGAGCGGACCGGCGGGACGCACCTGTGGGTGCGGGGTCGTGGGCCTTCCGCGCGGTGGGACTCGCTGCTGCGGCCTGGTGGCAGCGCTGATGGATCTAGAGGTAGACAAATAAGATGAGTTCATGCAAGATGAATCATCAAAGTCAGGTGGTATCAAAGATACTTCCATCAAAAGATGAGTCATCAACAGATGAGCAATGAGGTATCAAATTATCGAGTGTGTGAGTGTAAGGTAAGTGTAACGTGCTGCTGACGTGGTAAGTGTAATATGCGGCTTAGTGGATAAGTGTATATGGAGAGTGGTCAGTGCTTATTAAGTGTTTAAATAAAAATACTAACTTATAGTAGGAACATTCTAGCAACTTGTAATATACAACACAAATCGATTCCTCATACCTTATTACCGAGGGGTAGACACCCATAATTTAGGCTATTCTAGGCTAGGGGAGGCTAGAAATAGGCTTGAAAAAGTTGGCACTCAGTTGCACTATGTTGGCACTACCTTCGGCACTCGCATTGGCACTTCCACTGGCAACTTCATTGGGCACTCACTATGGCACTCATGTGGCACCATTGGCCCGCACTTGGCACTCACCTGGCACTCATCTAATACCATAAATACTCATAGAACCTAACAAAGACTCCCTAGAACCTCCTTACGGTGATTGGAGTCAACCAAAAGCTGTACCAATCAATAACGCACCATCAAGAGAAACCGCTAAAGATGACGTTTCATCAAGAGATGATCCATCATAGATGCTGAGTCTAGGAAAAATTGGAGGCCATGGAGAAGACCAAAGGGTTGTTATGGTTTGTACCGTGTGTGTATAAGTGAAATGTAAAGTGGCATGTGTTATGTAGCAGTGTCATAGTGAATGGGTGAATAAGTGTCATAGTGTGAATTGTGTGAAATAATGTAACAAATCTGTGTGAGTGTAAGTAAATCTGCGTGATATATGTTAAAGAAAAATCTGTGTGGTGTGTGTGTGTGTGTGTTGTGTGTAAATGTGTTGTGTGTGTGTGTGTAGGTGTTCATGATAATAAATGTGACGGGTGGAACACGAGTGGCCAAAAAATACCAAGAAATTGACCCATGTATCTGCAACTTGAAGAAAAGTCAATGACAAAAGGTAAAGACATCAAAAAGGGCTAAGCCCCTAAATGAAGGACAAAAAAATTAGGGTGGGCCAAAAGAACCCTGGTTATAGTGGCATGGCACAGGCCCGAATATCATGGTCAACCAAGTAAAGAACAGTCAAAAAAGGCTAGCGCCCCTAAAGGGTGGCCAAAACTATAGGTGGGCCAAAATTGACACATGAAGATCAAAGGGTTGGTCGACAAAAATTAAGGTGGGGTACGTACAACGGTTGCTCACGCAACCGTTTGGCGCACCCTCTCGAAGTGGTTGCAAAAAATAGGGTTGCCCGTAAAAATTAGGGTTTGCCAAGAAATTAGGGTCGCCAAAGAATACAGCTGGGCCAAAATGACCCCATGAAAGACAAAGGTTTGGTCGAAAAGTCTAGGCCAAAAAGGCTCTAGCCAACAAAAAGGTCAGGCCAAAAGGTCAATGCCCAAAGGTCAATGCAAAAGGTCATGCCCAAAATAGGTCAAGGCCCACAAAAGGTCAAGGTGGGTTTTTCGTAACCGGTCAAGGTAGCGGTGGTTTTGGGGTGGGTTTTGGGTGGGTTTTTTGGGCCTCCGAGAATGCCGCTCCTACTACTATTATTATTAAGCTGCTTAACACCTGAAGAACTACATAACGAGATTAAAATTTAATGAGAAAGATGTGGAATGAAAAGCATGCTGAATAGATAACTTTGGTAATGATTATTTCTGGTACTGGTTGCCTTGAGCTCAAGTACATAGAAAAGAAACCCAGATGAATTCTTATGTCCACTCGTTTTCGCTACATTTCTCATATGTAAATAAAGAGAGGTATTGTAATAAGTCAATATTTACGTTCATTCAAAATATGCAGCCCTAGTTTTAGCCCTAAAATTGATTAAATAAAAATAAAATAATTTTTTCCCCTCAAGTACTCTGCTTATATAATTATAAAATTGTTAAAAATAATAAAAAAAAATTTATGGCATTTACGAAGGGGTACCTTTAATTTTTGGAAAATTTGTTGGCTGTTCAGGAAAATTTAGATCAGTAAAAAATAAAAAATAAAAAAAATATATTCCTAAAAATTTAAATTTGGTCCGATTGGCCACAAGTACTTTAAAATTTTTTTTTAAACCTACCAGAATTGAGTGAAGAGGAAAAAACTTTGGGGTATATAGAATAAAATGCTATAATTGTAACAAAATAAATTTTGGTGAAGCAATGGATTTCAATAGACGTAAATACCAGGATTCATATAGTCTTCGAATCGATGACCAAAATTCAGCACTTACTAATCACTGAATGTCAGAAAATCATTTC
>JABUQX010028456.1:40000-41109 GCA_015478945.1 Trachelipus rathkii | reverse complement strand
AACTTGCGGCGGAGAAAAAGATCCAACGTGCATAACCGCTCACCATATACCGGAATGGAAGAGCCATTAGCAGCGAAAAGTTGACGGCCAGGGAGAGGGATAGCAGAGTCTTGGGAAGGGTCCCTGGGTACCAGCGAAAGGCTGGCCCCAGAATCGATCAAGAAGACAAGTTTAGAAGACTGATCGTAGATACGAAGAACATCCTGTGCAGTAGTAGGGGAAGAAGAAAAAGAACCAGCATCTCCCGTCGCCCCTACGACGGGTTGGCTGTCGAGTTTCCCTGATAGAGGGGGCAGGAAGGATCGCATTTCTTGGCATCCATGCCGAAAGTATGGTGATAATAACAGTACCTATGAGGATACTGGCGCTGGCGTGAGGAAGAAGCAGAAGGTGAACGAGGACCGCGAGAAGGACGGAAGGAGTGGGATCACGAGAGCGAAAAGTGTTATTATTAATTGCCGCTGTAAGAGAGAGAAGGGCAGTTTTAATGTCGGCCATGCCAGTTTCGAGAACCGAAACCCGGGTATCCAGAGCTGCCGAAGGAGGAGGTTGTACCGCGAAAGCGTGAGAGTAGGAAGGTTGAGGTGGGTGAGAATAAGGAGGTTGAGCTGGATAGGAGGCAGAAGGCGGTTGAGGAACAGGAGGAGGAGGGAGAGTAGCGGAGGCGGTGGTAGAGTATTGGGGAATGTGTTGGGCGTGAGTTGCAGATGGTTGAGGAGGTGCGAGAGTCGAAGAGGTAGGGGAAAGAGAGGAAACGGCGTAAGAGGTGTGGACCAAAGGCTCCACCGGAGGGCGCAAAATTCTGTCTGCTGTAGCGGCAAACTCAGTGAGGGACAACGTCGGGTTCATTGATTGCAGTACGCTGTGATGTCGAGCAGGCATCTTCTGGAGGAAGAGGGTACGAATTATTTTCTCTTCCCGTGTAGATGGAGTGCCACCCAACAAACTCAGCATCCTTACCATCAATTCCGAGGGTTTCTGGTCGCCCAGTGAGATGCCTCCAAGCAGAGTTTCCAATTGTTCCTCTCTGGTAACATTTCAAGCGGCCGATAATAAGGGTTTTGAGCGTGTTGTAAGGGGTTGTAGAGTTTTTAGTTGTTGCCAGGCCA
>JABUQX010028456.1:30000-35000 GCA_015478945.1 Trachelipus rathkii | reverse complement strand
AGTTTATTATACAATTGTGGTCTATGTTGGGTCCTGTACCGAAACAAATATATTCATTAGTTGGCACCTATGAAAGGAACAAGTGCCAAAAGAGAATTTAATTACCACATACTCTTAATTGCACATTTTAAATTTTAATTATAAAATATTTTTTTTTTAGAGTGGAAAAGTACTTAGCAGAAAATAAAGGATTCGAAAACTTAAATTGCTCACGAATATAATAACTGTGGGCAAATTATATTAAAACCAAGGTAGTGCTTAAAATACTTAAACGAAGTTCCGTGTCGTTTGAATTAAAAGATTCCTAGAAATTAGCATGAAAATGTATATTTCTTTTTTTGTGAGTTTTACTAGAAACTTCGATGAGAAGGAAATAGTTATTACTGGCAAATGAGAGTTTAGTTTTATGTACTCCAAAAATAGAGAAAAACTATTTACAGTTTTCCAATCGGATAGAGCAATTCAAAAAATTCTAATCTGCCTTCATGGGCAGCACAACTTTTATTCTCAGATATGGTCACAGTTTCAGTTACTGGAGAATTTTCCCATTTTATTTTCATAGTTTCCTATCATAGGTAAAAAAAAAAAAAATCCACAAAAATTAATTAAAGGGATAAAAACAAAATTGAATTATAATTTATTAAAAAATTAAATTATAATTTATTGCTCTGCAGGCATTGATCTAATAATATCCGAATCCCCAGGATCGGTAATGGACAAAGAACACACCCTGAAGTATTTTCCGCATGCTGTACCCAATTCAACATTGTTTCCAGAATAATGGTGAACGCCAGTCTTCGCAAGCATTGCATAATATTCAATTTCGGATTTCCTGTAACGAGAGTTAAATATATAATATACTAATGTGAGAATGAAGGAGAGAGATTGTGGTAGACTGGATACGGAAGATGTATAACAAAGCGTTTATGGAAGGTATAGATCCAAAGGATTGGAGAAGTGATAGTACCTTTATATAAGGGTAAGGGAGATAATGGGAAAAATGAAAAATGAGTCGAGTGACTCGAGGGAAGAACAAGGTGCATCTATTAAAAAGTGGTAGAGGATGTGTATTTCACAAAGTTTTAAATTGAAGCAAATGTAAGAAAATAAATTGGATTCGAGTTTTATGAACTTGCAACAAGCGTATAATGGGTTTAATAATGAAGACTGGCAAGTTTTAGTGATAGATATGGAGTTGGTGGTAAGCTTCTGAAAGTAATCAAAAGTAAGTATGTTGATAGTGAAAAGTGCGAAACAATAGTGTAGTGGAAAGTAAATGGTTTAATTTTAATATTGTGTTAAAGGAGGTTTGAAAGTAAATCTAGATAAGAGTAAGGTGATGGGGAGTGCGGTGGGCGTGGCGAGGGCGCGTAGTTAAGTCATATTGGATGGTGAGCAATTGGAACAAATATAAGAGTAAATATTTAGGATATATGATGGATGAAAAGGGAACAGATGATACAGTGTAGTTCTTGGTGGATGTAAAGGGGCTAAGTCTGCAGTGCGCTAGGGCTTTGCATGAGGGCATGTTGTTACCAGTGTTAATGTATAGTAGTGAAACTATGGTGTGGAATAAGAGGTATAGATGTTACAATGTGTTTATATGGACAATCTTAATGGCGTGTTAGGTGTGAGAATTGATAAAATGAGGAATGAACTCATTAGGGAGTTGTGTATTGTGAAGAAAGGAGTAAATAAATTTAAGTACATTAGGAAGGTTTGGTTATATGTAAAGGATGAATGATAGTAGGTTGGTTAAGCAGATGTATGTGTAGTGTGCTTGGAATTGACTGGCTGGGAGACCGAAGAAAAAATGGATTGAGTGAGTAAAGGAATGCAAGTTTGACAGAGTCCGAGAAGAAAGCTGTATAATAGAATAGCGAAGTTTTAAGAGGTGGTTTGATCGTCGGCTTGTCCCAGGGAATGAACCCCACATTGAAGTTTCTTCACAGCCTCGTGAAGCCCAAGGGTGGATTTTTAAAACTGCGTTAAGTTCTCACCTAAGGGTATGGAGGCTTTCTTTTCAACTTATATCATGTTCTACTCACTTTTGTTTCCGATGTACGCTGCGCATCTCACTCCCAATCTGGGGAAAAGAGGTAGAATATCAACACCACCACCACCCACCTTCTTTCCCCAAGACTGGGAGTAAGGTGCGTAACATGCACCAGAAACAGAATAGTAAAAAAATATGACGAAAGTCGAAAAGAAAGCCCAGCCTTACTGCCATCTTTATACTATTAGAGAACTCTGTCGCAGTCAGAAAATCTACCGTAGACCACGACGGACCCTCACTATGGCATCTCGTCAATGTGAGGTTCATCCCTTGGCCCAGATGGGCCACAACCATACCCCCTTACCAAACTCCGCCATTCACTCCTATTACGCACCATTCTTCTCGCCTCTGCCAAACTCACACATTTCTCTCCCATTCCTTACTGACTCAATCCACTTTTTCTTGCCAGCCTTTCTGATTACCTGCACTCACCACCTATGTACATTCACTTATAACCGGGACTATCATCCTTCCTTTCCACATGACCAAATAATCTCAACGTGCTTTAATCATTCTCTTACACCCTTCTTCACACCACCCAACTCTAATACGTTCATTCCTATTTTATCAATTCTTTTCACACCTAACACTCCCCTAAGATTGTCCACCTGAACACATTAAACTTTAGATCTATACCTCTTATCCAGACCATATTCTCACTACTATACATTAACACGGGTAACAACGATACCCTCATTTAAGACCCTAGCGCACTCAAGAGTTAGTCCCTTTACGTCCACCAACTATTTGCACCAGCCACCTTCCTGCCATTCACAACTTTACTACTATACTCCTCATCATCCGTTCCCTTTCTTCCAAACATATATCCTAAATATTTAAACTCACACTTATTCCAGCTGCTCCCCATCTAACAACTTCACACCGAGGATTGTCCTCACTCACAACCATAACTTTACTCTAACCTACATTTACTTTCAAATACCCTGTAACTCAAACTCTTCAGATTCGCCACACAAAACCAAATCATCAGCATATAATAGGTAAGGCACTCTCCATCATTCTAACACCATCTCATGCCACCCCAACCTCTAATTCTTCCATAACCCCATCCATATCCAAATTGAAAAACCAAGGAGACAAATCCCTGCCTCACTCCGCTATTAAAATTAAACCAATCACAGACTCCATTTATTCTTACACACTATCATCATACGTACTTTTGATTCCATTCAGAAGCTTATCAGCAACATCATAAATCAGTTATATCACTAAAACCTGCCATAGGGCTTCCCTATTAATCCTATCACACGCCTGGTGCAAATCCATAAAACCTAAATACAATATATTCCTTCTCCTCCCTCCTTTTCCCAGTAATTTGTTTCAATGCAAAGATTTAATCAACATCCTCTACCACTTCTAAACGCTTCTTGTTCTTCACTAATCAGTCCTTCAGTCACTCGACAAACTTTTCCACTGTAATATCAGCATATGAGGCAGAATATGACAAGTAATAATTAATATCACTTACGAAAGTTTATAATACTGGATTCCATAAAAACCACCATTAAACTCAGATAGATATAAATGGATAAAGTTAAATATAACTCACACCATTTATAACGAATAAACATTGGGTTACTTCTCAGTCTCACCTTAGGGATGGAGTATTATTGGCGATGATAACTAGTTTGGCCTTTCCTGCTCGTAAACACTTCAACGTTTGCTTGTAACCTAAAACATATTTTCCGGACTTCATAACCAACCCCAGTCGGGTGTTGATACTTTCCATAGCCTTTTTCTCTGAAATTCTGAAAATATCGAAATTAACAGTAACTCCACCATGCCATTGCCATTCACACACTTTTCATTTAATATTAATCTTTTGATAATTATGTATTTACACTAATAAATTAAACACCAGGTAACTAATTCCATCAGCATGCTATGCTCTTTAATCACCCCTTCAAAAGCTTATTTTTACCCCTTTATTTATTTATTTTTACTATCAATTTTTCAACTACTGGTCAAACAATCAATGAATGAGAGTTCCATAACCAATTTTAATAACAGTGGTTACAAATTCAAATATTATGCTTAAGAAATTATTTATTCAATAATAAGAGGCTATAGAGCATATTCAATACGAACCTTGAAGTATTTGGACCTAGCCAGAAAACAAATACCAACAAAAACCTAAAAACTAAATCAAATCCAATACCAAAGTTGAAATTTAAGCCAGAAAACAAATGACCAGATAAAAACTTAATTACTACAATTGAATTTCTATAGTAACTTATATAAGGTGTTGGTGCTAAAAATGCAAAACTTTATTATGGACTCTCACTACACTGGTGACATTAATAAGTAAAATGACTAATAATGTGCGAGTTTATTTTACATAAACTAGGGTCTATTTAATCTTCACAAACTTAAATGACTGAATCAGTTGGGGAAATTCTTAAATATATCAGAACATGTATTTTGCAGGTGTACCAACCTCATTTTGAAATTCAAGTATTCTACTGTTTCTACAAGAAAATATCTAACTTTAACAGGACTTGCAAGGTAAATATTTTAATGGATAAGGTTAAAAATAAAAAACTTTTTAATAGGTCATATTGTAAAAAGTTCAAGTTCTTTAGATGTAAACTACCAAAAAGAAACTTACATTTCAACATTAACCTGTCCACTTTTTCTGCCATATTTATTAAGAAAAATAAAATGGACAAAAAAATATATATACTCAATATTTCTTTTGGGCAACAAAATGTATATAAAATCCATAATATTTATTTATAGCAGGACTTGTAAAGAAAATATTCTAACACGTAAAAATGCTGTTTTTAAGTCATGTTGTAATGAAGGTAAAGGTAGTTCTTTAGATGTAAACTACCAGATAGAAACTCACATTTCAACATTTATCTATCCACTTTTTCTGCCATATTTATTCAGAAAAATAAAATGGGGATGAACTAAAGTGGAA
>JABUQX010028456.1:0-25000 GCA_015478945.1 Trachelipus rathkii | reverse complement strand
ATCCCACACTCAAAAACACCCACTATACTAGGTAAAACAAAAGGTGTTTTAAAAACTTTTTTTTTGAAAAAACCCCACATGAGTGACATGACCTTTGCTAAATTGCTGAACAATTGACAACATAACCTGAATAAGTGACAACATAACCAACAAAACAAAAAATGCAATGCCTTTAAATTTTAATGCACTAGGTGGCACCAAATTTAGCCAACAAAGAAACTTTAATAATAATATACAATTTTGCTGATATATATATATATATATATATATATATATATATATATATATATATATATATATATATATATATATATATATATAAAAGCATTGTAAGTGTCAAGTTCCGTTGATTTTGCCCAATTTTACCCGGTTTTATGCCAACCCTGTTAAAAACTCCCCTGCAACTGGCCTAGACAACATCTCAAACACTTAGGAAAGGCCGCTTTAACTCAATTAGCACAAATATACAACAGTTCCATCAACGCCTAAATTTCATTCCTCCTATCTGGGAAAAAGCTATTACACCCAAACTACTAGAAAAAAACATACTAAACAAAATAACTACGCACACCAACAAACAAATTAACACAGTCAAATAAAACCATTTAACTACAACCAGACTCAAACATTATTCAACCAACAATCAACAGCCTAAACTCAAAACCCACTCACAAAACAATAATCATAACTGATACCAACAAAGCATTCAATAAAGTACCAAAACAACTAGATCCACAAAAAATCCAACATCCCCACCAAACTAAAGAAATGGATTTCCAATCATGAAGAATGGCATAAATACAAACAAAATACAAAATCCAGAAAGTAAATATTAATAACAATACCCCAAGGCGCAATACTGTCTCCCTATTCAACCAATTCATGGAGAATCTCTCAACCACAACACAATCAACCTACACAGATGACATTACCATAGCCACTACACTAGAAACTAAAAGAGGTCACAAACTTGACAATACATCAACCAACTTCAAATATGGCTGACAGAAAACTATCTGCCTCACCAAACAAATCATCAATTACTTTAATCACTACCAATAAGTTAGGCTTAGGTCTATGGCATCACCAATCCATGTAGGTTAAGCTTAGGTAAACAGCAGTATCCATACAGGTTTGGTTTCGGTTTATGGCCTTCCAAGCTCACGTTTTATGTTTTGTTAATTATACATAAAAGCTGTGTAAATTACCAAATCCTATAACCTGAAATAGGGAGGCCCAAAACCTAACCTATATGGATCATTGATACCATACACCTAAACTAACCTATATGGGTTGTCGATATATACCTAAATATAACCTACATAGATTGTTGATGCCATAGACCTAAACCTAACTTAGATGGATCTACATTGCTGTAAACTAGAGGCTAACCTAGATTCTCTCTCTCTCTCTCTCTATATATAATATAATATATATATATATATATATATATATATATATATATATATATAATAATATATATATATTAGGGATGGCCGATATCTAAAAAATATCCGGCCTATCCGGCCAAGTTTTGACTATCCGGTATTCCGCCGGATATTCATTGTTATCCGTGCCGGATAACCGGGATAATTACTTCCCTGGTATGTTTCTTCCTCGTTGGGGGAAATATTCAAAATAATTTGAAAATTTATATATTATATATATATATATATATACTATATAATATATATTATATATATATATATATATACGATATACTATATATAATATCTTAATATATATTATTATATATATATATATATATATATATATATTATATTATTATTATTAATATATAATATATATATATATATTATATATAACTATATATATACGTTGTTTAGACTTTCGATGTTGAGTACCAATGTTATATTATTTTATTCATCATTTTATGTTTACGTACAATACATTTTTATCATGGAATTGGTGGCCAACAACGTTCATAAATTATATTCATTATAACTTAAGCTTAGAAAAATTTGGTATAAAAGAAAAAGAATAGAAAAATGATATTAAACTTTTATTTCATGCATTTAAGCCATTAAGTTTTTGTTAATATTACTTATTTTACAAAAACTTTTAATAAAATACGAATGCAAAAAATACCGATTTTAAGGTGTTGCTGCTATCAAACGTACAAAAGATGGCCAACGTGAAAAAAATTTGTGGACTATAAATCTTGGCATTCCACTGAAACTACATTTTTTTTTGGTAGTCCTCTTAATGCGGAATTGGGAATTGACTATTAGGCATTCCGCTTAACTGGCAATTTTCCGCCAACATTTTCAAATTATCCTCAAGCCGGCAATTACACAATTTCCATTTTTTGGTAATTTCCGTCAGATTTGCGGAACTTAAATTGCCGAACGGTCACCTCTGATATATATTAGAATATTATAATATATATTATATAATATATTATATATATCTATATATATATTTATACAGTATATATATACCAGTATATATAGGTTCTCACTAGTTAATTGTTTGCAAGCGTGTATCAAAACGAGTATGGGATGTTTCGAAGTATGAAAAGGTGTAAAGAATATAAGCGATTATTTAAATTGCATTAAGTGAGACAGGATTATGTACGTTGAAGTGTCTGCGCATGCGCAATTCGAAAACGGCGCACAAACATGCGAATGTTCGAATGGGAGATATATTTTTATAGTCTTCTGTGAAATGCACATAATAAAAATGATGGTTGGGCTCTTCCTCAACGACATTATTTCGAGTTACGGTTTTGTTTCGTGTGCCACGCAATGTAACCATAAACCACTAGAACGTCATTCCGTAGACACCATGTGCCTTACAAAAGCCAAACGTTTTCAATATTGAACATAAATTAGAAAGTTAAATTTCGAATAGGCATATCCAATAGTTTTTTAAAAATATTTTGATACAAAAGCTAACAAAGGAATTAAAATTAAAATTATTTAATGCATAACTCAGAGTCAATTGTATCTATATCATTTCGATTAAATAATGTAGCCTAATAAATTTTACTGGCCATGTGAATGATGTTACAACCAACTAACAGATATCATATGGAGTTTATGTCATAAACCTACAAATTATGCGTAATAATTGTAGTGTAGTGAAACGCGTATAGCTTCTAGAGTGTTTGTTTAGTCAGAGCCATACATTTGTAACATGCACCGTGACCAGTATACGCAGGACGAAAAGCGTGACATAGTTGGAGGTTTACATTACGCAAAACAGGAATGCTCTAGCAGAGCTGCTGCAGAATATGAACAACGTTATCCACATCGGACACCGCCGAGCCACACATGGCATTCCATAGATTTACAGACGGTTTCAAGGTACAGGGTCATAAGTTCTTACCCGCCGTATCCACATACTGGCAGGGAGCGTCATGTCCGTACATTTCGACTGTCGAACTTGGACGTTCCGTGTATTACACCCATGAAAATTCCAACGTCTCTCATGTTTATCAGGCAGCGCTAAGTTTCGTCTTGGGAATATCGAAGAAACCATACGACGGATTCGTGCTTGCATTTTACAATCTATTGTATCCATATAGGCCAAACATTGTGCATGGTTTGCATCGTGAAGACAAAAAGGGCAGCTGGTATTCCTGGCTGTCATTGATTGCTTCTAATGGATGTACCGGACTTATTGGAAAATATCTTAAGGACCGATGAATCTCGCTTTACCAATATAACAGGTGGAACTTGGAACTTCCGAAATTGGGCGGAAACAAATCCCCACTATAACATTCACTAGCACATCACCACGCGTCTCAAACTCAGTTCAACGTTTGGAAAGTGCGCAACATATACCTCAATTTAGGATTATCGGCGCTTAGTATCTTCGCAGGGAAATTTGATAAGGACAGCGTTACCTCCATTTTCTGCAGATACTGTCTTTGTTGACCTCCTGAGTGATTATACTTTAAGAATCACACAAGAATATATACCTAACAACTTGATGGTGTAGGCTCAGTAGCATAATACTAGCTTATAGTGACGAACCTACCTCGACAGAACCTTTCCGGAAGATGGATCGCGAAGATCTGGTTCATTTCCATGGCCTGCGCTTCACTCCCGACTTAACACCACTTGGACTAGCTTTCTGGGGCTAGGTATTTCTCAAAATATACCATGTACGGCTGGGATTTAATGACCCCAGTAACGCTCGCCCAATATCTTTCCTGCCGTCGAATAACCAAACGAATGTAGGGAATCAATCAAACCGGCGTCACTCTCATTGGGCATGCAATGAAAACCTGCGCCAGAGGCTGAGGCTATGTATTCGCATGGATGAGGCCGTCTCGATCGAAACAACATTTTTGTAAAATACTGTATGTAGGTACAAGTTGAAACGATCCTGAACGTTCTTCTGCCCTTTCTTGCATGCTCGTGGATTATATAGTTCATAGGTGTAAAAGTATGATACATTAACAACGTTGATTAGCATTAGAGTTTATTCGATATTATGAGCTGTCTTGTATACCAATTGTTTACTTCAACCTTTTCACATTCACATTTAAAACTATTGTTGGTGACCATTGACGCGTTATGACTACATTGCCTGGAAACTAAGAGAACCGTATCGAAAAAATGTCAGAGGTAAGATGCCCACCTCATTTTATGTTGCATTTTACAGTAACCATAAAACCCAATATATCATCCCATGAGGACATTCGGCAGTGTGTGAGCGGTTTTCGTAGTGCTCAGGACCACCAACGTAAACATATCCCATCCTCCTTAATGAATTAAAATTAATCGAACTTATCTATTCTTACGCCCAATTTTTCTATACTAATTTTACATTCCCTTACTCGTGAAGCACGCTCCTCGTGTGATAACATAACTCGTGAACCCTTATATATATATATATAATATTTATATATATATATAATATATATAGGTAGTAGCTATATATATAATATATATATTATATATAACCAGGGGTAAAGCTATAGCACAGGACTCTACATATTTCTAATTGTGCCCTCTGTCCAAGATCAATATATCATTATTATAGTATAATAAATTATATATATATATAATAATAATAATAATAATAATAATAATATCCAATAATAATATAATATAATATAGTACATATAACAGAATATATAGAAGTTTATTTATATGTATCCCTTATTTGATTTGGAATTTGGAATTTTTTTTATATATAAATATGAAAAGTCCTGTGCTATACCCTATTTACCATTATACTGGTAGTATAGTGATAACAGACTGCCGAAATATCCACCAGATATCCGGTCGGATATCCGGATATCCGTTTTAACTTCCAGCCGATATCCGATCCGGCTATATTTCACTATCCGCCCATCCCTTAATATAGTAGATATATATATATATATGAGTATTTATGATACTATTATATATTATATATATATATATATATATATATATATGATAATATATTGTAGCTTTAATATGTATATTTCAAATTAAATATTGTATAACATTTATAAGTTATAATATTTCATTTTTACCTTACTTACTATTATATAAGAAAAAAAAAACATTTCAAAATTTTTTTAAAGCAGTTGAAGAAGCTTAGATGGTTTTTAAGTCGAAATGTAAGCCTAACTTTCTACTATATAAATGTTTCTGTAAATGTAAGCATAATATATAACATATATTATATATATATATATATATACTTGCTAGTTAATACCCTATAGTATATATATAGTAAAGTAAAAGGTAGTGATGGCGCAAAAAATATTATGGTTAATTTTGTACCAATAAAATGAAATAAGTAGCACTTCTATTATTAAAATTAAATAAGTACCTAACCTAATACCTAAAAATTTTTAATGTTATATATATATATATATATCAAGGATGGGAAGTTGAAAAAAAATAATATTGACTCAGACTCCCAGAGTCAATTTTAAAAACAACCAACTCCCAAATTTTCAAAAACAACCGACTCCTACTCCACAATGGAAAAGTTTTAATCGCAAATCTCAAATAAATTAAATAAATAAATAAATAAATAAAATAAGATTAAAATATATATTATATATTAATATATATATATATATATATATTATATATATATATATATATTATATATATATATATAATCAAGGTCATTTTTGCTCACAAACTACAAACCCCAGCCAAACGTAAAGAAAAATAATTATTGTTCTACCAGGAACTAATTAATTATTTATATTTTTTATCAAACTATTAATTATTTATTAAATTATCTTACCACCACTTACTGGTTGTGGGTAGATAGATTTTCGGCGTGCTACTACCACCGAAAAAAATTTAAATATATATTAGAAATTCACACCATTAGCTTACAGAAATATTACTTCATGACACAACCACAATGTGAGCGCCAGCACATCGTACATAAATATGAGTATATATATCCGATCTTTTAGCTCATTGCAACTCTTATAATTGGTGACTATTTTAGAATCAGTTATGTACTCTACTTGATTTTAAATTTTGTTTATGGATTATTAATAGCATCACTCGCTGTTGATAATTCGTTAATACACAATACACATAGGGAGTCAAGTACATTTTTTAGTTTATAAACAGTATTTATTTGCCTTTTTAAAAGTATTTGCCTTTTTAATATTAAAACATTAATTTAAATAAAAAAAAATAGTCTTAACAACACCCCTAGATTACAATATTAGCTCCCACAACAACCACCCCGCCCGCCAAAGTGCAGTGATGGATAACTTGAATACGTTGATTGTAGTTGCAAAAAAAAAAAAAAAAATTTTTACAGCTGCAATGATATTTGTAGAAACAATGAATGAAAGGACGTGTACTCAATTAGAATAGATATATATACAAACTGGGAATATCGCTAGATAAGTATATATGTAGATATATATATATATATATATATTATATAAAAAGGTTCAATATCTCTATTTGCATCATTTAAAGCTGAATTTTATTTTGAACATAGGATGAACTGCTGGTTTCTCAAGAAAAATATTAACGTATTCGGGACCTAGGTTGAAAAAGCCTAATTACCACTAGAAAATGTTAAAATTTATCGCTGGAAAAAGTTTTTTTCTTTTAATATAAGGAAAAATTAAAAATAAACTTAAATTGGCTACAAACAAATGTCAAAATAAAAAAATGTATTTCTTTTATAATAAAATTCAATTAAGTTCTTTCCAAATTTTGAAAAATTATATACAAAATTTGAGTGTTGGGGAGTCGCGTAGTTTTTTTTAAATCGACTCCTGACTCAGACTCCCAACTTTTTGGGAAATCGACTCCCGACTCCCCATCCCTGATATATATATTGTGAAGTAGTAACTTGAATTTCTTTTTGCTCTAATCACCTATTTTGCATTATACAATAAGATGGCATGGTCAGTTTGACTAACAATTGCTAGTATTTATGGATAATTACGGACTCTGAAATATGGCAATATTGGATTAAAATTATAAAATATTCATGTACAAAAATGGTATCAAAAAGTTATTTAAAGTTATTATTAAAGATTTGAGTACATTTTAAGTTCATATTTTCAATAAAAATATAAAAAGTAATGCTTCAAAAATCATAATTAGCCCAAATTTTGCTCAGGTAAGGATGAAGAAACACTGTCAAATGTGTTTCAGATTATCAATATCATTAACTTTTTTTTATCTTTTTTTTCCACAAATATATAAAATCTATTTTATAAGCAAGTGTATCAAATTTAAAAAATAAATTTAAAATAATTTTTTAAAACCATTTTTGTAAATTAAATGTTTATAGTTTGATACAGTATTTACATGAAACAAGTCGGTAATAGGCCTACTCCACAATTACCTCTATAATTATCCACAATCACCCAATAGCCTATGGGAGTTTTAACTTCTTTCTTTTCCCCCTGAGAGCGTGCATTTTTATTTTTTTCTGTGATAATTATGGTTAACAGATTCTAAAATCAATTTTAAAAATTAATCAAGGTTTTGATATACCTAGAAGCAACATTGCCAAATATAAATAAAAATAAAATTTTAAGTTCAAAAAAAAATTCAAAGGTTGGAAGGCCAGTGTTGAACAGAATTACTTTTATTTAATTAACAAAATTTCATTAAACCCTAAACTTAATGGGTCCTAAAACTAATTTAAATATTTGGTAATTGTTACCCAGAGGGTTGTCACCCCCGAATTTTATGAAAATCACAGGACATATACTGTAAAAAAACAATATTAAAGAATACGTTGAAAACGAAAAATCATTTGTTTCCTTAGGAAAATTACAGCCTCTCAAAGTTGTTAAAAAAAACTCCATAGGATTCGTTATTAAAAAAAAAAGATTTTTTTTTTTTTTTGAAAATCACAGGATATACTCTAAAAAAAAATAATAAGAATAGTGAAAACGAAAATCGGCCAGTCTCTTTAGAAAAAAGTTATACAGCTCTGAAAGTCTTTGGCCCTCAACCAAGACTTATAATTATAAAAATCGTTTGATGCTCATTTTATGGCCATCCTTAGTTCAGGTTATGATAAGATTGTTAATTCTACATAGGATTTTCTCTGGTGTATACCTAACAAAACTTATCATAACCTTACTTAGAGGGCCTGAAATGAGACCTAACCTTGGTGGAACAATATTAATAAAATGAAAAGTCTTATGGGATTTTAACAACTTGAGAGGGCTAACTTTTTTTCCTAAAAAGAGAAGCAAGAATTTTCGTTTTCACTATTCTTCATGTATATTATTTTAGAGTTTATATCCTGTGATTTTCATAAAAAATCGGTGATGGAGCAGCAATTTTAACAATTTACCAAATATTTTTTTGGTGGATTAATTATTTATATATGAGAGGTTTGGCACCAGTTTACTTTAACATAGGGATGAATATATAAACTGGTGTGGAAAAAAAATATTTGTCAGAATTTGTTGAACTCTATAATACGGCTTTTTTATTCATTATTCTTTTAGAGTATCCTGTGATTTTTATAAAAATCGGTGATGCCGCTGTTCTGCTCTACTATTACAAAACTTCCAGCTGCCTGAGTAACCTATTGCCAGCGTGATACATGTACGCTAACATTGCATTGGGATGGGATACTTTAAATCTCTTAAATCTGTCTTTTGGTCAGACATGAGGGCTACGTTTATTTCACGAATTAGGTTTTCGTAAATTTTTTAAGAATCCTAACCAAGATAGATAATTAAATAGTTTAAACATTGTAACTAGGCCTACCAAAATTAATGAATTGAAAAGGAATTCTAGCAACAGATTGTTAAACTTGTAGTGGCTCCGCTTTTCTTAAACAGTTAAAGAGTTTTTATGCATTTATTTTATTTCAATATACCAGGACTAAAAAATCACCAGGATTTCATACGATAGTTCTTTACCAAAATTACACAAAACTAAGAGGTTCCTTAATTAAACGGAATAATAGTAAATATATACATTACCTGTAACTTCAAAAAAAAATGAAGAACACCCAACCACGCTTTGGTAGACCTTGGATTTTACAATATGCCACGGGCTGTAATTGTTGCCGCTTAAAATACTCTGAAGATTAATTTTAAAATAAAGTTCACCAAATTTAAGATTTTCTCCAAATAACTGTGTTTTTACCAGATTTTTTTTTTTTTGGTTCCCACCAAAACTTATTGGAAATAAATATATTGAAACAAATAAAAATTAATTAATTTATTTAAATTTAAATATTTCTTTAAATTTATTTTAATCTATTATCCGATTATGTATATATTTTAATTATATTTGTGTTTCCCATTAATAGTCACTACATAAATGTGTATATATATATAACCCTCCATATATATATATATATATTATCCTATTAATATATATATATATATTATATCATATATATTATATTATATATATAATATATATATATCTATATAAATACTATATATATTTATATACTATATATATTATACATCAGAGCTGGCAGCGTTGTGCCACCGAGAGTGCGCCTATGCGCTCTTATGGCGCACTATCAACTCGTAGGCGCGAACCATAGGGACCGCAACAATTTTTAAAAAGCGCCACTAAAGCAATAGCGCACAGCCAATTCTTTTGCGCCTACAGCCGCGCCTATGAACAAGAACAAAGGCATTTTTTTTACCCTTAAAAGTAAGAACTTAGACCTAGAAGCGTGGCAAACTTGTTTCATTCTAAAAAATCAGGTTATACTTTTCTAATATTTATATTATTATAATAGTATATAATATATATAATATATTAATATATATATATTGGCATATATATATATATATATATTATATTACGATATATATATATATATTATATATATATAGTATAATAATTATATATAATATATAATATAAATATTTCCTGCTTAATATATTATATATATATGGGAAAAGTCATATTTGAATTAAGTCATATTTCTAAAAAAAAAATTTCTAAGTTCAAAAAAATTCTAAGTTCAGAAAGTAAGTTAAGTTAAATTTTTTAAGAAAAATTTCTTTAGTGGCAAGCTTCTGGAATTATGCCAGAAGCTTGCCACTATTAAGAATTTTTTTCTTAAAAAACTTAACTTAACTTCATAGTTTATTATATTATTAAGTTACCGCATTATATACTTATCCCATTTGATAGAATAGTCTTTGCCTTTGTTTTGCTGACAACTCGGCGGCGGCGCATTTCTCGGCTATTTGAGGACTCTGACGAGGTTTTTTTGTGAATGGTGTATAAAATTCCCCTAACTTAAAATTTTGTTTAATTTTATTTATAATATTTACGATTAATATTAAAAAAATGTTAATATATTTTATACATTTATTATTTAGAATAGATTAAAGTATTCATTTATTCGCAAAATATTGCTCTTATATTGAGAAATTGATGTGCAAATGATAGGGGGTTGACCAGTGCAATAAGAATGCTTACGAAAGTAGTGAAATTATGGTGGAAATGATTTAAATGATGTAAATTTTTATTTTTAATTTTAAAATATGGGTCTGGATAAAGAGAATGCCTTTAAAAAAATAAACATATTTATCTCAGTTGGTGTGGAATGTGCTGGGGGGAAATCTATGGTATATACTACAAACATATTCTAGGCCCGTGTATTGACGTTTACTCTAGGATAAGCTCTACTTATGCTATATTTAAAGTGTTAATTCTTGAAGTCTTTGGTCATACTATGGTTATTTAAATTGTAAAACAATATTAAATAGATTTTCCGATAAATTAGAAGGAAAAAAAAATTAGTATGAAACACAATCCTATCAAAGTTATGTAAATTATTTGACAGGCCCTAGGATTGCTTCTTGTTCAGTTTGTTGTTCCATGAGCATGGTTATGTGATTGTTCTTTATTCTAGTGTGCTGGATTACAGTCATTGATAAGCCCATGGGCTTTCGTTACCTGTCTTCCATACTTTATGTTAAAGGCCTACATATAGGTCCCCATTACTTAATTTTTTTAAAAGTTGTGAGTTTATTTATCCCCTATTATCATGATACTTAGTCACATGAGGAATATTTATTGTTGTGGTGTATGCCATGTATACATTTAGTTTTTGTTTAATATGTTAAACCACCCTTTGCAATTATTGTTTTTATTAGGTAATGAGAGATTGCACATGAGCATGTCGTTTGATATTATTATTTGACTGGGAACCAGTCTTCAATAGCCCATTGCTTCTTTACTGCCTCATTATTTCTAATATTTCTTATGATCATCTTATTGTCCAGAATTAAAAATACAGCTTAATTTAAATTAAATAAGTTTACCAGAGCCATAGCCTGAGCCTCCATCTAATCAATTATTATAAATATTCTGTTGAAACTGGCATAAAATTAATATATAATTTAAAAAAATATTCCAAATCAGTTCTGAAGCGATCCACAGTACCTAGATGGATAGTTCATTGTTTGTTGTGCTCCAAATTATAGACATACGCGACTTTTTTCCTATAAATTAAAGAATTTTTAATTATTAAAATTGTAACTAAGGTTTGAAAATATTCACAATGTAATGGATTCCACTATATAATCATATATTTTAGTTAAAAATATATAGTTATTTTGCAACTTGTTTTAAATATTTTCCTAAAATTATTTTAATTGTTAGAAAGGTAGTTTCAAATTTTTTTATTTTACATTAAGTTTTGTTCCATGAGGATGTATATATTTGAAAATTTCATTAATTTCAAATAAAAATCCATTATTAGTTTTTCAACTTTTATTAATTAATACAAGAAAAAGTAAAACTTGCATTTGTGGTGAAATATTGTATCATTTACAATATTAATTTAAATTTTTTCTAAAGTTTCATAAAAGTACAGGATTTTTCCTGAAGGTTACTATTTGTATAATTCTCCTCCCTTTTTAAAAAGAGTTTAAGTATATAATAGGTATAATATATATATATGATATAAAGTATATATATAATTAGATATAGTTATAATATATATATATATATATATATATATATTATTAATATATATATATATATATATATATAGTTATATATATATATGGTTTATATCTGCGCCGCTCTTCTTTCAAGAGTCCAAAAAATTTATCAGTAATTAATCGAATGAAATCAAAATTATTTTTCTTATAAAAGAAATCTTTCGATTCTTTTCAGGCTTAATATGCAATATGTGGTAATCTTCTCAGAAAGGTGAGAATGGGTTAGTAAGGGAACTATGAAATTTTCTTCTTAAAAGGTACACATTGCACCAGTAATTACATTTTAATATTAATATTGGAAGTTGGCAGTGATGTAGACTCCAATAGCAATGTCCCATTATTATAAATTTAATAATTAAAATTTATGTTCAAAGGTTAATCTTGACACACATGCAGATGATAAAAGTAACTTGGTGGGATTCTTTAATGAAAATCGACACATTTAAATTTTATTGAAAACATTACTAAATGCTGAATTAATTCATTGAGTATATAGCTTTATAATATATATATATATAAATATATATAATATATTATATATATTATATATAATATATAATATATTGAATATATATATAGTATATATATATATATATATATATATATATATATATATAGTATATATATATATATATATTAGTAGTATATATATATATATATATATATAGTTATATTATATATATACTATAGTAGTATATAATAATATATATAATATATAATATATATATATTTATATATACTATATATAGTATATATATATATATATCGCTAATAACTCGATAGATATCGATGGCCATCCTCTAGAAGAGACACAATCCATAGCTAATTTCAAAAACTACAATACCTACAGAAAAGGAATACATTGTTGGAGATCCTTTGTTAAATTTTAGCTGCCAGAAAGAAAATGTAAAAAAAAAAAAAAAAAATTCTCAAAAAACACTATAATAGCTATAGGGAAAAGAATACATTTTTGAATCCTTGTAAAATTTTATGTAGGAAAATGTAAAAAAAAAAAAAAATTAAACAAAAATTGGACTATTTTTTTAGGGGGGGGAGCTCAAGCGGGGGGGGACATAGTATCTATATATATTTGTAAAGGTATTTACACGGCAAGGGGGCTCAAGCCGACGGGAACAGTAGGTGGGACATTTCCATACTTTATTTAATAAAATTGATAAGGTTCCAAATATATAATTTGTTTTACTGTAGGTGCTGCCGTTCTCGAGTTACATGATGTCAGCTTTAGATCACTCTAAAATATATATATATTAATATATATATATTATATATATATATATATAATATATTATATATATATAATATATATAATAATATTAATATATAATATAATATATATATATATATATATAAGCCTTAAAAATAGTTTCCTTTATAAAATTTCACTCTAATTACAAATGTTATGGGAAGCCGCCATTAATCTAGGCAACATCCAATTTATTTTCAAGGCTCGATAATATCTGGACCTTATATATATATATTATATATATATATATATATATAATATATATAGTGAGTATAATAATATATTATATATTTTATATATACTTATATATATATATAATATATATATATAATATATGTAATTATAGAGTTATGCATAATTATAAAACTGATTTTTTTAATGATCTTGATTATTAATCATTGATTTAATGATTAATGTTTTGATTAGCTCTTGATGCAAACATATTTATTATCAAATCGTTTATAATCATAGAAGAATTCATTATAATAAAGAATCCTATTAGTGTGTTGTTAATAAAAAAAAAAAAAAAAACAAAAGTGGTTAAAATTTTAATATAATTTTTAAAAATTTTTTTTTTTGTATCTAATGTACAAAAAATAGTTTTCCAAATTATTTGAAGTTTGTTTTAATTATTTTCTACCATTTTATGTTCTATATTTCAATATTTGATTTAGATACCTTCATGAAGGAAAACTGATAATTATAGAAAAGAAGCATTACTCTCCTCATGTATTTTTATGAAACTTTTACAGACAATAAAAACTGGTTATACTAAATGAAATACCAATATAAAGTATTCAAATGAATATAGCTAACCCATTTAATTCATGAGCAGAATAAACATGCATTGAAAAACTAGTGTTAAAATAAAAATTATCTGTAGGATAATAATAAACTGAGTTGGTTGTAGGAAATAATAAAAGTAATTTAATTTTCGCATATTTCTGGTGGATTTACAAGTTGTAGGGGGAGTTGACTTGGGTTACATTCTATACTAGTGGTGCACTAAATATTCATTACAAGTATTCTGGCTATTCATGCTTTCTGCCAGGTATTCACCATTGAATAACAAAAAGGCATTTCATACCGCCACATGACTCTTCATCATGCTACTTGTATGGCTGAAGCTACTCCTTTAAATGCCATATTAAAAAAATTTATTTAAATTACAGCTAAATATGTAACAATTTACATAGCACTTAATAAAGTACTGATTAATGATTATTGAACTGCATGATTAGAAAAAAAAATTAAGCTTTTCAATATTTTAGACTTATTTTAATTATCTATGTGTACTAAAAACAGATCCTTTACCCCATTTTTTTGATGCTTTAGAAGTTTCTTAATATATTTAAACAAACACCTTGGTCAATAATTAATAAAAGACAAAATTTAAAGTAGTTAATTATTCTATAAAATTAAATTCTTTTATTTTTTTCTTTTGATTTTGTAATATTATATATATATATTATATATATATATATATTTTTTTATATTTTTTTTGTTTTTTTTTCATATATATTATATTTAGATATATATATATAATATATATATATATATATTTATATATATACCTATATATATATATAAGTAGTATATATATAAATATAGATATATATATATATATATATATATATATATATATATAATATATATATGATATATATATATATATATATATATATATAATTTTTATCATGGCTGTTTATTCATTTTAAATATAGTTTTTTTGGTTAACAAATGCATTGAAAAAATACTTTCTTATACCCTCTTGATCTTTTTAATCTAATTGTTCAGTTAAAATAAATAAATTAATAAAAAAGAAAATAAGAAGAGCATGACATATTTTTAATGGAAAGCTGCCCCTCCCCCCCTTACCAACCTCTCCTAATCATTAAGTGAGAGCTTGCCAGAGTATAAAATATCCATCCTAGGGTTTCACAAGACCATAAGCGACCCTCACTGTGGTATCTCGTCAATGTGGTGTTCATCCTGGGTCAGACCTACAATCGTACCCCTTCAAAAAACCTTGCCATTCACTCCTATTATTCATCTTTCTTTTTTGCCTCCTCCAAACTCTCATTCCTTTACTGGTCAATCCACTTTTTTTCTTTGGTCTCACAACCGGTTGATTCCAAGCACACTCAGCACTATACAAACGAATAACCAACCGATTATTATTCATCCTTTCCATATCATCAACTATTTCAATACATCATTTATTCTCTCACACCACACACCACACACCCCACAATTCTCTCAAACGTTCATTCTTCATTTTATCTATTCTTCTCATACCTAACATGCTCCTAAGATTATCCATCTGAGCACATTGCACCTTAGTTCAATACCTCTTATTCCATCTCATAGTTTCAATACTATAAAATAACACAGGTAACGACTTACCCTCATGCAAAATCCAGGCGCACTTGAGATTTTGTCCATTTGTATTGACCAAGGACTTATTTGCACCACTCACCTTCTTTCCATTCACAACTTTCCTCATACACACTGTATCTTCTGTTCTATTCTCATCCAATTTATATCCTAAATATTTATATTCAGTTAATTGCTACAATTGCTTACCATCCAATATGACTTCATAACACGAACTAACCTCACCCACTACCAACAACTTACTCCTTTGTACATTTACTTTCAAATCCCTACTTTTACACACCCTGCCAAACCCTAACTAATCCTCTCAAAATTTCTTTACATTCACCACACAAAACCAAATCACTTGAGTACAATAAGCATGGCACCTTACTGGCTATACTTGTACACTAATAGCATAGGTATGTTTAAATGTATTTATAGTGAAAAGGTGTAATTTTAAGAACTTGTTAACAGGTAATTTGAAAGTAAGATAATAAACAAGTAGACTGCCCTGCATGACCTTATGTTTGGTCTCTGGTGTAAGCAAAACTTTTAGATTGCATTATCTGACTAAAGGTTATGACCATTTACAACCTAACAAAGCTAATTATTTAATATATATTATATATAATATATTATTATGATAATATAGTATATATATATAATATATAATAATATATATATATATATTTAATATAATATATATATGATATTAGAGTGTACGCGGAATTCCGGTCGGCCGTGAATTTGACATTTTTTTTTCCCGGTTCTGGCTAGATTTCTCAATATTCCAGCCTTGTGAACCAGAATACTAATGTACTGTACTTGATAATTAAAAAATTTGCTGGAAGGTAAAATTTTATTTTACATAACCCATAGTCCATCTTTTAACATAATATAATGGTAGCCTTGTGGTAGTATTCGTACACAGTGTATTACATACCTACAGTAATATTGAAATAAAAGGGTTAGACATAGAAAGCAAAATAGAGGATTATCCAAATGTCTAAAAGGTCGCAAATTTAAAATAAAAAATAATTTAAATATTTGAATATAAGAAATACTTTTATGTAAATATATATATTATATATGTATATATATATAATATATATATATATATATATATATATATACAGAAAATATCATATGACTATATAAATAGAGTGGAATATATTTTCCAGTTTTTTCAAACTGGCGTCGTAGCCAGTGATTATGTTAAAGAAATAAAGGACTCGTTTGAATATTTAGCTATCCATACATCTGTAGTAAATGATAATCTGATCAGCCTTAGATAACTTCTCGAGTACTGCTGATCTCAATTTTACTGTATGAAGTTGGTTACATCATCTCTCTACAAAAAAATATTTTCATTACAGAAAATAAGATTATTTTGGTTAAAGATGGGCAACAAGTTTTGAGTCCCTGCTCTTCAGTGATTAGTGAATGGCTGGTTACTCATTGGCAATAAAAATTTATTATTTCTGAAAAATTGCCTGTGATTTTAAATAATATATGGCAAATTTTTTTTGGGGAAGAAATTTTTCCTCAAGACTTACTTGTTTCATGGCTTCGACTTAGGCTATTTTCGCAATCCACTGTTCTAAAAAATACAGATTCTCCCTTTTACTATCCAAAAATTTGACTTCCAAATATATATAAGTAATTTATATATATATATACTTATATATATATAATATATATATATATATATATATAATATATATATATATTATAATAATATATATATATATATATATTATAGTATATATTATATTACTATATACTAGATTAGCTGAGCAGCAGATGTCATAATTGCATCTGCGATGCGGATGTTTTATATATATATTATATAATATAATAGTATATATAATATATATTATATATATATATATAATATATATATATATATATTATATATATATATATATATATATATATATATATATATAATATATATATATATATTTAATATATACGGATATATATATATATATAGTATATAATAATATATAATATATATATAGTATATATATATATATATATATACTATATATGATATATATATATAATATATATATATATATATATATAAGTATATATATATATTATATATATATCAAAGTTTTAGCCACAATCTGAGTTAATATATTTCTGTTTACCCAGGGTACAGGACTGGACCCAACTCATAAATGCACTAAAACCAAACCTCTTTCCCCCAACCTTCCCCAATGAAAGAGATTTTACAATGAATTATATTATTTTTGCACTAGTAATTGAAATTCAAATATAGGATAGTTTCGGCTTGAGAAACATCAATTTTTCTGCCTGAGAGCCCAGCATTGCTAAATCCTCTCGGACTTGGAACATAAGTTGGAGAACAGGTCAAGTATTCCTTGCAAGTTTACTCAAGCGTGTTTAAACATTTTTAAACTTTCCACCAAACTGATTGGAGATCATCATTTGAATCTAACAGCATTTCTTGGTGATAGTTTTCAAATCATTTGCACTTCATCTTTTGTTAATGCGTGTTTCTTCTCATCACTACTGGACCGTAGAAATTCTTTCAGTGAATCTGTTATTGGTTTACTTTAGAAGGTGTTTGGTTCGTAGATAATTCGTTTTTTCTTTTAATGGGTGGAGAATTAATAGACTGTTCTCGAATTGAAGTTTTTAAACTACAACACAAAGTAACGATTTTAATTTGTTCTAATATTGGTTACAAAAAAAAACTTGCCCTTATAACGGGGATCTAAATTCCTTCTCCATTTATAGTTATGAAGTCATTAATTTCTAAAAAAAAAAAGCATTTCTAGCTCTAGTTTTAATTACATCTTTCATTCTTTTCTAAAACCAATTTTCATTTGAATGGCCAAGTGAATCTTAGCGTTGAGATTAATGAGATTACATCGGAGACAGAAGCTCTAAGGCGCTGATTTTTTTGGTAGTTTCTTTCAAATGTTTTCAAAATATAAATATTAATTGATAATTAATGTTCATTTGCTTGATTAGTTAGAATGTTATCTTTGGAATACGAACCTACTGGCGTACAAAGCAAAAAGTTCTGTGACAAATACTTCTTTCCATCAATGAAACTGTACTATTCCAAGCGCACGTTGGAATTTGAGAGCATTAAGATATAGAAAATATCAAGACGTGTTTGAATTGCTTTCAACTCATTTTTCTTTTTTCAGATTTTTTTTTCAATCTGAAAAAATAATTTTTTTTTTTTTGTATTTTATTTTTAAAAAAAAAAAAATTCTTTCATTATACCCAAAAAAATTTTTTCTTTCCGAAAAAAACCATATAAACATTCTGCGCAACATCCGCAGGTGCAAAGTGCGCGATGCAGATCTTAAAATGCTGCAGATGCGGATGTTACCTGCATCACTAGATAGTATATATATATATAATATATATATATAATATATATATATCAAAATACACATATATACCTTACCTATATATATATATCTTAATATATATATATATATATAATATATATATATATATTTCTAAAGAACTCTTCAACCTAATATGCAATTTTTTATAATAATAACCTCAACAAAATTGTTTTAAATGCCATCATTCGTAATAAAAGATTATTTATTATTAATGATGTTACAAAATCTATATTAGTGTGTAAAATATGCCTCCGAAAAATAAAACGAGGTAAAGCATTTAATACAACTCCACTCCATAAACATATGGAAAATCATCACCAAAGAGAATATCTGGAAGTCAAAAATTTGCATAGTAAAAGGGAGAGTCCTGTATTTTCAAGAACAGAATACACCCCAAAATAGCTAAAGATCCAAGCTGTAAAATAAGTGAGCCAAGGAAAATTTCTCCCCCCCCCCTAAAAAAATTTGGCATATCATTGACCCAATATCACAGCCAATTCATCAGAAAATAATGAATTTTATTGCAATGAATAACCAGCCATTCACAATCACTGAAGAGCAGGGATTCAATAGAACTTAGTCCCATTTTCAACCAAAATATCTTATTCCTATTAGAAAAAATTTTGTAGAGAAGTTGTTACAACTTCATACAGTAAAATTGAGACTAGCCCAATATTTCAAAGGAACGTTATTTGAACCAATCGATATCATTTCCACAGATAATATGGCGACAGCTAACTATTCAAATGAGTCATTTATTTCTTTAACTACTCACCAGCTTACCAGCTAGTTTGATAAATAGAACTGTGTACTCCATTGCAATATATATATATAATAAATATAATATTTGAAATATATATGTAGAATATTATATATAATATATATATATATATATATATATATATATATATATATATATTATAAATATTATATATATATATTATAATATATATATAATATTATATATATATATAATTTTGGAAATTAAATTTGAAATTTTGAATTTATCTTTATTATTCTATATTTTGAGTTATTTGAGTAAGCCTTAATATGATTACTTAGGTATTGTAACTGTGTATGAATGCTTACAAATAAGGCTACTATTTATTATTTTGTTAAAAGATGGTATATGGGTTATGTCCCTTCCAGCAAATTTTCCTCAGAAGTAGATTACTCAATTCCAGTTTTGGCAGAAATTTTTCAAAATTCCAGGAATTCCGGTAGACCTCTAATTATATATATATATATATATATATATATTATATATATATATATTATATATAATATATATATATTATATATATATATATATATAATATATTATATTATATACTATATAAATATATTCATATACATTTATTATCATTTCCTATATATATATATATACCGATATATATATATATATTATATATACATATAATACTTTATATATATATATATATAATATATTATATTATATTTATATATATATATATATTATATTATATATATTTATATATATTTATATATATATATAATATATATAGTATATATATTATTATATAAAAACACTGCACGTCAGTATTTATAATTAAGATTTCATAAAAATAAAAAAAGTCATTACATTTATAGCAAGAAATGTTTATACCCTTTAAATGCCACAAGAAGCCAAATTTATAAAATGTCTGCGTTAAATAGATAACATCTTACTTAAATACAAAAATACAAGTTACAATGCAAAATATTATATTTGCACAAGATGTATACAAAAAATGGCCTTGCGTTCAGAAAAATGTGTCATTAATACGTAATATATTATATATTATATATAATATAATATATATTATATATATTATTATCCTATATTTTTATTATAATATATAGGTTATATTCACTAATAATATATATATCATTATTATATATTATATAGTCCTATATATTATCATATAATCCATATATATACCATCACTTTATACTATTATTATTATATCAGTAAGGTTAACATCCCTGAAGAACTCAGGTGGAAAAGTCTATAGAAACTTTACTGAAAGTCATATTAAGGTATTAATATTTTAATGATAAATGAGGCATCATTGAATGTGTTTTCTGGTATTAGAAAGGAAAGGGTAAATCATGTGAGAGACAATCCTTTTAGAATGTATGGCAGACTAAAAATAACTTGAAAACTACATTGATGAATTTTCCAAACTTTCATATACTTATATTTAGACTTCAACAAAGCCTTTGATAACGGTTTCCCATATAAGGCTGATGCCAAAAAAGTTTATCGCAATTTGTATATTGGAGTGGGACATGGTTGCATTTAAAGATTGGTTATGGAAATAGAAGCAGTGATGCACTACTAAATGCAATAAGTTGGTCATGGGACACGTTATGATGAGTTGGCGTCCAAGAGGGTTCAGTTCTTTTCTGTAAAAGGCGATTTCTTAGAGGGTGACAAGAAATTCCACAATCTAAATTACCTTTTTACTTGAACTTTTTAAAGATTGTTAATTTTGTGAAAATGTGGAAGCAAGAGGATGAGTGTGACTCACTTTCAACATTTAAGAAAGGATTGAAAAGGGATATAGTATTTTGGGCATCATATAATGTATATTGACTAAGAAAAATAAAGTTTGTAGGTGTGAGTTATCATGTATTCTTAGCTATAGGTTTTTGAATTAGTTAGTAGCCTAGTAAGTATATATTATGTACGCTACTGACATGCTCTAGGGTGCTGGGCACATGTTATGTCAGAGCTATCTACTCTAGTTGACTGGTACACTCTCGTTAGTCCTTTCTCGTCTTCTACTTGTCTCTATGCTTTTATTTATATTTTTCAAAAGTATATTATACTATATATTATAGTATATTTCTTATTTTACTTAATAAATTTCATTGAGTATTAATCTATTATATATTATATATTATTAGTGTTATTATTATTTGATAAAAAAATATTACTCCCCTCCTCTTCTACTTTCCTTCATCTGTTATCTATACCATATCTTATATTGTACTTCCCTACCTATTATTATATAAGATAAGAGTATTTGCCTTACTCCATATAATATAGTCTCAGCTTTTCCTATAGTATATATAATATTAATATATAACAAAAATTCAAATCAAATTTTTACATTAAAAAATAAGGAAAACAATTTATTTATTTGCTTTATTTTTTAATTTTCAACCAAACATCAAATCCCCACACTAAATTTTTTAAATAATTCAGATTTGTATACTATATTTTTATTTGACTATATCATAAGCTTATCTGCCGTAATGTTTAGCAATATGGATCTCCGCTTGTGGTTCATAATTGCTTGATATAATATAATAATAATATATATATATATATATATATAATATATATATATACTATAGGTTATATTATAATATTATAGTATTATAATAATATATATATAGTATGTATTATATATATATATATATATCTATGAAATGTTAAGGAAATCTTCAGAGATTAATGAATAGGGATGGTAATTTCCTGACTGATGAAATGAATACGAGGAGAGTGTGGAGGGAACATTTGGAAATCTGCATATTATTAGCAGTATTGGAGAGGTAATAGTGAATGTGTTGGTTTGTTTGTGTAAGAAGAAATATGTGTTTTTGGGTAAGAGTAAGGTCATGGTAGCAAGTGAGGAGAGTCCATTTTGTGAAATCATCTTGAATGGTGAGTAATTGGACAAGCATCCGAGTTTAAATATTTAGGATATTTGTTTGATGAAAAGGAAACGGATAATGCAGTGTGTAGTAGGTAGGTTGTGAATGGTAGGAAAGTACCTGGTGTAATTAGATTCTTGGTGAATACAAATTGAACTGTCTTAAGGGAGCTAAGGTTTTACATGCTGATGCCTGTGTTAATGTATAGTAGTGAAATTATGGTATTAAATAAGAGGTTTAGATCTAATGTGTATTATGTGTTCAGCTGGTCAATCTTTGAGGTGGGTTAGATGTGAGAATTGATGAAATGATCGTGTTAGGGAGTTGTATTGTGTAAAGAAAGGCGTAAATAAGAGAATAAATGATTGTGTATTAAGATGGCATGGATATATAGAAAGGATGGATGATAGTCAGCTGGTTAAAGCCTGGTCCCTTCAATCTCTCTGCGCATTCCCGACGGCCCTACCTAATAGTTTACTTGCCCGTGTAATATGCTACTTATTTAACTAGCTTGTAAACTTCAAAGAAAAAGTAGTATAAAATCAGTAAGTATGTCTGGAGTAAAGATCCTTTGGCATATTTTATCAGCGAGTTCAGAAGACAAAATATGAGGTACAAAATGATCGTATTTTATTTTGATTGGGGGAGGCGGTATGGATTGATAATCCGTTACCAGTCCCAAGAAGTTATGAATCACCAATGTACTTGACTTTATAAGATACCACAGTGAGATTGTCGCGATATGGTTTCTCTCAGCGACATTCTTTTCTTGCTAAAAATTGTTCGACGTTATTTAGGCTCGGAGGTTGCAGCCCTGCTATTAACTTCTTTGTTCCGTTGTATTTGCATTGTTTACTGACATTAATATTATGAATAAAATGTACGCTATATATTTAGTATGTTCCTGTTACATAAATTGCGAACATAAAACATGTTCCATTATATATTTTTGGGCTGCAGCCCCGCAGTCCTTATGGTAGAGCCACCACTTATTATTATTATTATTATTATTATTGATCTCGGGACCTGTTTTGTTGGGAGTCCCATTGTTTCAAGGGGTGATGTATTATGTAATGCAAAAACACGAAATGAATTGAACAGGTGTTCTTACCAAATTTATTTACGCAGAGAAATTCAATTAAAATAATTTAATTTAAATCAGAGAGTGTATGGAGTTATAACCACAACAGTCAGACAGTTTTCTCGTTTTTCGGGCGACAAAGTCGTTGATGATGTCACTGAAGTCCAATTCACGCAGTATATCTCGATGCTCATGATAGCCAGATTTACAAGTCGTTCCTGCTTCATGGATGTCCTTAATCGGTTCTCAATTAATTTGAGTTTTGAGAAGAAGTTTAGGTAATACCACTCGTATATATATGAATGTATTCTCATTATTCTAAGCATTATCCTAATCAGCTATTAATATCCCTAGCCCCTTATCACTAGCCCTATCATAATAGGTAGGTAGCATATATAATATTAGCTATCGGCTGCAGTACCATATCACATAGCTGCATCTGAAATAAGGCCACAAAGTATGGATACTGTAAATACATCAGAAGAGCCAGGTAATACCAAAATGTTATAAGTGCATTTTTTTCTGTTCTAACAAAAATATATAAATTTAAGTTTTTTACTTACTTTTAAATTCTTTCTGGCAAATTTTTTTTTTAATCATATTCTATTCATTTATGCTTGAAAGTACTCCACTAATATCAGGTGTAAACAAACAGGCTTAATTGGAATTGAGAATATTTTTCATTTTCTATTATTAAAAGTGCCGTTGTCCTTATTTAATTTAACAATTCGTATGTATCATTTGTTCCCTTTTACCTAATTTAGAGTCCTTCATCATTTTTCTTATGG
>JABUQX010028455.1:5000-12006 GCA_015478945.1 Trachelipus rathkii | reverse complement strand
TACATAGCCTCATTAAATGGCGCCCGAACAGGGACTCTGTGTTCTTGCTCGCCGCGTTGCATTTTTTGAGTAGGTTGTAACTTGGTTCACATTTTCGTCTTTTGGATTTTCTGCAATCCCATGGTTTTCTGTATGAATGTGTTGAAATTCTAGTAGTTCGAGAGTAAAAATAAATATTGTCCCTTGTTTTCCTTCAAGATTTACCTAAAACAATTTTCTGATACTAAAAACAGTGACATTGCTGATCCAAAGGACAAATTGAACTTTATGGACGTTTCTGATACCTTGTTGTCACTTACAACCTTGGACAAATTAAGAAACAATTTAGTTCAAAATAATAAAAAAATGCAAAACCAAGAAGAGTATGTGTATGATTCCCTAGTCGTTGACTATACACTTAGCGGAAATGCTATCTTCTAGTTTTCTTAGTTTCTGAAATATATATATATCGATGTCACAAGTCCAGTAAAACGATTATTAAATCCCCCTAAAACTCCTAATTTTCAAAGAGTATACAGGCATAATAATGTTCTCTTGTATACTAATCATAACACACGGTATACTGATCAAGCTGCTACAAAATTGCAGTATCAATTAAAGTTAATAAATGACATAACTAGTCTTTTGAATCATCTAGCTGTAAGCTTGAAAGAAACTCCAATTGGTAATACTGAATCTGAATATCCTTCCCGTAATAATTGGAATGGTAGGAATAAAAACTATTCCTCTAGATACCAACGTAGCTCTTCTTCTAAGGCAGATAATAGTAGATACTATTATGGGAAGAAGTTTAATGAATGGAAAAATTTACAGTCGTTGAATGGTGATTCAACCTCTGGTTGCTACATATCTGATTGTACATATGCCCCACGTATGAACGTTGATCGATATGACATGGTATGTGACTATTGTAATAAGGTGGGTCATAGTATAAATGAATGCTACAAATACCTCGGTATTTTTAGTTATTGTAAACAAGGTGGTCATAAAATAGCTGAATGTAGAATACGTCCGACTCCTTTGTTTTCCCCTCAGAATAGTCGTAGTTCTAGTATAGTTTGCTTGTTTTGTAAGAAATCGCATCATGGGGTGAATTGTTTAGAAAAAGTTCAAAAACAGGACGAGGAAAATGATAATTATACTTCCAGTAATAGTTCCCGTTCACTGCCCCCTCGTCCTCCTCGTAAATTAATGAAATCTTGTGAATGGTGTGATCTATCCCATTTGGAGGGTAAATGTTTGGGTATTGTTGGAAAGTCTTGTCGACCAAAAAATTCGGTCAACACTCAGTCTCCCATGGTAATGCTTAAACCAGTGGAAAACCCCATACCGTCTCCACCTATGGAGACAAATAACTCCATTGAGGAAATTATTCAGTCTACTCCCCCAGAAGTAAAGAAAATTTTGGAGAAATCTAGACCAAATGAATTATTAGTTCCTAATGTTCTCAGTGTAAAAGAGTTAAAAGAGTTAACTAGTAGTACTGAAAGTCTGTGTCTTTTGAATGCTGATAATAATAGTGTTCAAAGTACAAATGAATCTGTTAATATCAATGAAAGCTATTGTCTTCTAAATGCCTCTGATACTATTGTGAAAGGTATAAATGAATTACTTACTAGTAATGAAAGCCAGTCTTTCTTAGATGTTCCTGATTCTATTGTGCACAGTATAAGAGAAGTAATTAGCAATAGAAGAAGTGAGTACCTTTCTAATGATAATATTTCCAAAGTTCAAAGTAAGAATGAGTCTAGTAGTGGTGACGAAAGTCAGTATCCTCCTAGTGAGTACCCTCCTAGTGATTATACATTTATGGATAAATCTATATCAAATAATTCCTCTTCCATTCAAGATGTAGAAAATACCTCTGCAGAATATAAAATTCCCTCGTTCCCATTGTTACAAATTAGAAGTGAATCCGCAATGAAAAATAGTTTTGAATCCAATACTGAAGAAAAAACTATTCACAATTCAGTTACAGTACCGATATCTGAAAATAGATTACGTACAGTACAAATAAACTTAAATAAAAATAGAACTGACTCGTTTACCTTTCCCGTCGCTATTAGACCCAATAGTCAAAAATTCTATGGGTGCTATATCGACAGTGGAGCAGTAGTAAGTTTGATCAGTAGCGAGTTCGTTGCCACCTGTATAAAAGATTTAGAATTACGTCCAACCATTTCCCTGGGAATTAAAGAAATTAGTGGGTTACACCGTAATTACAGTGTCCCTGTCACCCATTATATCGAAATGAAATTGTATTTCCCCAAAACTAAGTTGGTTACAAAACCTATAAATTTCCTAGTCGTTCCTTCTGCATTTCTACCAGAATTAATGGTGTTACGAACGGTTGATCTCGAAAAAAATGAGCTGTTACCGGATATAAATCAAACAGAATTACTACATATAGTGGACTCAAAGATAGAAGTAATATCAATTGATCCAAAAGACTTGCCTTCCCTATCTATTCCGTTTCAATATAGAGATCTCAGTTCTTTTGCCTGGTCCCCTTGTAAGATATAATGAATAAAATCTTTGACGGTGATTATATCAAAATTATATCACCAAATATATAATGCCGTGAAAAAACCTATGGCATATCTCTAACTAGATTCCTTTTCTTTCTCTTTTCCTTGCTCTCTTACTATCTTCTGGGTTTTAAAGGAAAGCCGGAGGGAAAGGGGGGACTTGGGATTTAAATAAAATAAAAATACATGAAATGCATTATTATTGCATAAAGAAGTATTATTTTATATAGGCCCTATATAAATAAGTCGTCCACACTTTGGATAACTTATTATTAGATAGGTATTGCAGAGTCAAGTATCTTTTAAAGCCATATTTTAATGATATGCCCAGTAATATATTTTGAATTTATTCATCATTTTATGACATTATTTACTAATATACTCTTAATTAATGGTTGTTTCTTGCAGATGCAGATTTATTTTAATATATGTTGGAAACATTCACTAATACATAAAACGTTTTTCAGCTACGCTAATGGTGTGTTAACCTTGTAATTCGTTTACCACACACCACAGTAAAAGGTGAATTTTGATTAATCACTGAGTGACAAGGTGATTTCGATATGTGAATTGAAAGTTAATTTAGTTGAAAAATAAAAATGTGATAGTGAACTAATGAAAACTATTTGTGAAAACAATAGTGAAATTACTTTGAAAGAAAAAAAATGTGTGGAGAATATCTGTATCTATAATCTGCCGTACTAATACAATTCGATTATTTTTGTAAATATAAATAATTAATACTAACCTTTTATCATTGCCCGCACCAAATACTGTGCTGGTCCCCCAGATCCAGTGTCATATCCATGGATATTTCGTAGTAATTGCTGAATTCGAGAGTCCTTACGAACCTTCCACTTTTTCTGAACTCTACCTCTGGTCGTTGTTAAACTTTAAAAATCCAATATTTTGGAAAGTGAAAATACTTAAAATAATCCAGGGTGGGGAGTTTAGATTTAGTGGGGGGGATGTAAGGGGGTGTGAAGTTCCCCTTTCTTTCTCCCTCTATTTTTGTTTTAAGTATTTTATGATGATGTGTGCAAAGTGGATACTGAGTTTATTATGTATGGTTATTCAAGTTATTCTACCTCCCTTGTTTATATTATTGCTTCATTTATGGAAAACTTTATATTAAAAGAATGTTTGCTACTAATATATATATCTTGTCTATTACAGTTCTTAGTATTTTAGTAGTTACCCTTTAAAATTACTGCAGTTAATAGTTTTAAAATACTATGTAATTTTGATATGTTCATGTCCTAAGTTTTTATAATATTGGACACTTTTGAAACTGTTGAAGTAAAACTAAATTATGGATTGATTAAAACATCACTTGTATGTTTGTACCAAGATTTCCAAAGGTAAGAAATAAATATAAAAAAGTCCATTAGATTTAAGTTAATGTTAAATGTTTTATATTGCTGAAATTAATTAAAATGTTCAAAATACTTTAAGTAAATAATATCTAAGTAAAGTTAAACCACGTTCCAGTTTCTCCCGCGTCTGAACCTTAGACTTCCCAGCTCTTCAGCCACTTACTTCCCAGCTCTTCAGTTGAACCCCGTATATTGGGACTTATCAGTCGAGGGTAAGTGCCTGAAAAGAAATTAGAAAATAAATAATTTTAAGTAATGAATATTAATAAATGAATATTATAACTTTAATTTCAATATAACTTCCAAGTGAAACTGGTGAAAGCATGACTATTGTTTATGTTTTCCCCAAGGTTCAAATTGTGGGACTTCGTTTGTGACGAAGTTCTCTGTGTTACTATCATAGGACTTCTATCATGGGATTCAAATCGTAGACTTCTAATGCTGGGTCGTTTTCTATCACTGGTTCTCATTGAAGTGAGGCTTTCTGATTATGTGGAGAGCTTTGTTGGTTATTACCAAACTTGCCCCTTGTTCCTTATCTTTGAAGACAAATTCACCATTGGATTATTTGCAACTATCGTTGTATTGAAAAACATTCCCTAGATAAAAATTTAAGACTCACAAACAAGTTCCGTACTTATAAGTGGAGAAGTGAAACGATAGATTCATTGAAAAGACCTAGAAAGGAAAAACAAAAGATAAGTTTTGTTAGAAAGTAATTATAAAGAGTTTAGAATAAATAAATAGAAATCTGTTTAAAGGATTTACTAAGAACTTAATATATACTCACGAGTTTTCCATATTATTTGATTATGTAGAAATGTATTGTAATGTTGATCATATTCCCTCTCCTTGACTCTCGAACGAAAATAAATTGTAAAAAACGTAGCATGTATGATTGTTCTGGTTAAAGTACTTAACCGAGTAGAAGCCTTTCTATAGGCGAGTGTGGTTGTGAATTTCTTATTTATAGGTTAAGTTTATATTACCAAAAGTATGAATATTTGACTGTGTATGTACATATGTTTCTGATTAGTGTTTATTAAATATATAATCAAAAAAGGGTGTCATTAAATTCCCTCTCTGGATTCTTTGAATAATAAAAGTATAAGAGTTACATTTTGAGAGAATCTGAAAGAACCAAATCACCTCAGTAAATCTACACCAATGTAATGTGGTAGATGAATTACAGGGTCCGGAGACATCAATGACCCTCCTTAGTATGAAAACCTAAAGATTCGCCACTGAGTGAAAAGGGAAATTGGAAAGGAAGACAAAATCTTCCCCACACCTCTCTTAAATCCTTGATCAGGTAAATAAATAAGAGATACATAATAATATAATTTCCCCATTTACTTTTCATAATAAATAAAGGATAATATATAGGTTAGGAATAATCTTCAGAATATTAAATTTCGGTATTAGTTTCAATTATATATATATATAAATATATATATATATAATATATATTTATAAACATTTTTTATATTATATATTATATATATATATATATATTATATATATATATATATATATATATATATATATATATATATATATATATATATATATATATTAAGGGAAGTAACATTTCATAGTATAAGGGTCATCCGTATTTCTAGACCATTCTACAAATATTGGTGATCCTGGAATTACTCTCCCTTACATAGCCTCATTAAATGGCGCCCCCGAACAGCGGATCTGTGTCCTTGCTCCGCCGCGGTTGCAATTTTTTGAGTAGGGTTGTGAACTTGGTTCACATTTTCGTCTTTTGGATTTTCTGCAATCCCATGGTTTTCTGTATGAATGTGTTGAAATTCTAGTACTTCGAGAGTAAAAATAAATATTGTCCCTTGTTTTCCTTCAAGATTTACCTAAAATAATTGGCTGATACTAAAAACAGTGACATTGCTGATCCAAAGGACAAATTGAACTTTATGGACGTTTCTGATACCTTGTTGTCACTTACAACCTTGGACAAATTAAGAAACAATTTAGTTCAAAATAATAAAAAAATGCAAAACCAAGAAGAGTATGTGTATGATTCCCTAGTCGTTGACTATACACTTAGCGGAAATGCTATCTTCTAGTTTTCTTAGTTTCTGATGAATATAATATATATATATATATATATATATATATATATATATATATATATATATATATAGTATATATATATATATATATATATATTATATACTATAATATTATATAGCCTTACGCCATCCCTCCAGCACTGTGTTCTTACCAATCTAGTGATAATTTACATGATAATTGCTTACAAGTGATGTGATAATGTGTTTTATTAATGTTATTAGTGTTATTAATTAATGTTTATTGATAATAGTTCTGGTGTTAGTGATGAAAATATTATTAATTATTGATATCTAATATTATTGATAATAGTGCTAGTGATGAATATATTATTTATTGGTAGTTATAGTATATGTGTGTATTTATTATGTATTTCTGGAAGTGCCTCAAAAAATAATAAGAAGAATAAGTAAAACGAAAATCGGTCGCTCTTTAGGAAAAAAAAAGTTACAAACCTCTCAAGTTGTTAAAACTCCCATACTTTTTCATTTTGAATCCCATTCACGGTTGGTCCTCAATATCAGGCCTCTAGTTCAGGTTATGATAAAGTTTTGTTAGGTATACACAGAGAAATCATATAGGAATTACACTCTTATCATAACGCTGACTAGGAATGGCCCTAAAAAATCGAGCACGAGGCCCATCTAATTTTTTTTTTTTTAAGAAAGTTCTCTTTCGAAATTTTAAACCTTTGAGAAAGCTATAACTTTTTTTTTCCTAAAGAGACTTAAATCATTTGCGTTTGTTTTAAGTTTCATTTCGTAATTTTTTTTTTAGGTATATCCTGCGATTTTAAAATTTTTTTTTTACAATAAGAAAATCCTATGCGATTTTTAAACAACTTTGAGACGGCTGTAAAACTTTTTTTTTTCAAGAAAACGATTTTTTCATTTTCATTATTCTTCATTATTTTTTTAGAGTTATATCCTGTGATTTTATAAAAATCTGGGGTGACATCCCTCTGCACTAACTATTACCATAATAATAAATAATAATAATAATATAATA
>JABUQX010028454.1:27500-36360 GCA_015478945.1 Trachelipus rathkii | reverse complement strand
TATCAACCTATTTTTAGTAATTTATGATTGAGTGTGGTGCTTTTGAAAATTAAAGGAGTGATGAAGGGTAGAATCGCCTGCATTAGAGTGTATAGTTGATGAAACGAACGACAGGTTATTAAAGGAAAATTAAAGAGTTGGTGAAAGAAAAGAACACTAGGAACAATAATATAAGTAATTGATTTAATGTATGAACTGTAGTCATACACTCCTCCTTGACTAGGGCTCAGCATGTGAGCGGTGGTGTAAAAAAAACAATTCAATCACAACAGTTGTTATTGAAGAAATAAAATCTGTGAGAAATATGAATACTGTAAGAAGGAAGTTTTGAAATCAAACCTTTATTTTCTACTCTATCAAAAGCTTTTTATATTTACAGCGACAGAGCAAACGTTTCTTTGAAATATCAGATTACAAAGGATCGAAATCTAAAAAGAAAATAAAGAAAATCACCAATTAAACTTTCCTGCTGCAAAATATGCTGGCGACCTGTGATAGCATTAAGAGATTTAAGATGGTTTATATTCTTTCTTATAAAAAGGAGTAATTCGAAGTGTTAGGAAGGTAGTCTGAGGGCTGAAATGGGATATCCTACTTGACACAAGTTGAATGATTAGATATTTACAGAAAAAGTAAATGTCGTTCTTGAAAGGTATAGAAGAAACAATTTACAAAGGAAAGATGCACATTTAGAAAGTTTAAATAATTTTTCAGTTATTTTTTTTTTTTTAAATTGTTGTAAACAGGTTATAGTTTTCCTTATGCTAAAGGAAATTGTTTGGACTTATTATATAAAACACAAATATTAAAAATTTCATTTAAAAACGTTAATTTAAGACACCCACCGCTTAAAAAAACTATTTAATAAATTCGCATTTTTCTAACTTTTCTTAGAAATTGCATTTCAATAAAACAATTATTTTTTCAATGCTTAAAATACCGTATAAAAACTCTATTTTTTAAGAGTTTAACCAAATTTAATCTTTTATTGAGAGTTGAAATGTGAAATGTTTTGTGTGTAAAATTAGGGTTAAAATGATCTGTAATTTACGTTTTAATAAGGAGTCTAAATTAGAATGTGTAATCCGTGTAAAATTTAAGAAAAAGCGTTTTAATATTTAGAACACATACTATTTTTTCAACATGCTAGATGAATACCGTTAACAAATTCGAATTTTAAGGATCTTCAAATAATACCTGCAAAAAACACTATATGGTGATATAAAATTTAGGAAACGATGAAAGAAGGCGAAAAAGAGAGGAAAAATGCGTACTTAAGAGTTCTAAATTTTGTAATGTGAATGTGAAAATTTAAAAAAGAAAAGCCCGTTAATTGTTAAAGTTAAAATTTTTATGTAAAAACAGGATTTCACAACATAAGTTTTATTTCAAGGAATATATAAAGAAACACATATTTGAAAATTTCCATTAAAAAAACGTCAAATTCAGACACCTAAAACTATTCCTTAACAGCATCTGACTTATTTGAAATTTCATTTCAATGAAAACACGATATTTTATCAATGCGGAAGGAAAATCATCGTTAAAAAGCTCAATTTATAAGGATTTAACCGAATAATTTCACAATGTGGCATTGCCGGACATGCGTGATGCCGCATAGAGATTTTTAGGACACAGGAGAAAACAAAAAAACAGAGTATAGAAAAAAAAAAATCGTACTTTTAAGGAGTTCTAAATTTGTGGAATAATAATGTGAAATTTAAGAAAAAATCGTAATTTTTTTGTTATAGAAGTTTAATGTTTAAAATTTCATTAAAACAGTATCTTTTTACTAATGAACACAATATTATATATAATATAATTATATATATTATATATATATATATATATATATATAATATATATATATATATATATATATATATAATATCATTATGCTATATAAATATATATATATATATATATATAAATATATTATAATATATACTATAATATAATATATATATTATAATATATATATATATATTATGTATATATATATATCTATATCATATATATCTTATATAGAATATATATATATATATATATATATATAATATATATAACTATATATATAGTATATATATATATATATATATATAACTAATATATAATAAAGATATACTATATATATTATATAGGATATATATATATATATACATGTATATATATATACTTATATATATATACTTAATTAACTATATACTATATCATATATATTATATATATATATATATATACCTATATATAATATATAATTATAGTATATATACTTACAGTATATACTATATAATAATAATTATATAATAAATTAAAATTATATATAAATATTACAATAATATAATAATTATCAATATACTATAATACTACTATATATATATATATAGAATAATATATTTATTTATAATCTAACTTATAATAATATAATATAATTTATTATATATTATTATTATATATAAAACATACTATCTATAGATAATTTACTATATTAATTATAATAGTGAATATATAAGATATATACTTTTAATGAACACACTCACACTCCATGACCAGAGCCCTATTCGTAGTAGTGTATTAAATGTTAAAAAAAAAACATACAAGTGCAGTTAATGAGGAAAACAGGCGTTCACAAAACACGAACCTTAAAGAACAAAAGAAATCAAATCTAACTTTTCAGAAACAGGGAACATGTGGCTGGGAGAAGAAGCAAGCGCTACAGCAACAAACCTTGCAGAGATTGCTTTATCCTTCCACTACCATATTTCAAGCAGAAATCTTGCAGTTTCTTTGCATATACGGCTTCTCGAAACGAGTGTTCATACGCGAATGGTAGTCCTTCGTGCACTGCCTTTTACCATTATAGAAAGAGAAATCACCAACATCCACGTTCAAAAACAAATGTTCAAGGAATTGAAGAACTCAAGTACTTTACGCCATTCTTAGTTCTTGAACTCGACCATACTCAAAAAAAGGGATGAGCCTGAGACTTCCTTAGACTCAATAGCATATTACTCCATACTAAGGGTGAAATCAATAAATATAAAAGGGATAAACCCTCGTCAGTCTGACAGACCCTCACCTCTTTTGTGTGACCATTTATTCTATCACCCTATAGGGGAATATGAATATTTCCGAACATTTTTTATATATTTATGTAATAACGACCAAGGATGTTTATGTTTCAACAGAACTCAATAGATTAACTTATATATACTACTCAATGAGGAGAAAAGTCAGAATGTGTTCTGAGAAACTAAAAACGAAGAGAGAGAGGAGAGAGATAAGATTAAAAAATAGACAGAAAAGAGCGAGAGAGAGAGTAGAGAAGAAGAGAAGAGAAGAGAATAGAGAGAGACTATAATAGTCGAAGATATTTTTTATAAGAGTTTAATTCCAATCCAACCAGCGAATTGAGAATAGAATGAAAATTATTAGAGGCTCTACTAATAGATAAGATAAGAGAGCAATTTGAACATTAGTATATATAAAGGAGGACTTATTCAGCGTCCGAATGATATTAGTGATAGAAAAAAAGAGTATGAGAGACCAGAACCCTGAGGACCCTCTATCATATAACTACATCCAACACACCGAGAAGATCCATCTTTGAAAAACAAACACTAAGTGCTTTAAGTTAGCAAGAGGAGACTTATAAATCTTCAGAATGCTCAGGAATGTCAAGCTCCACCTACGGCAAACACCCAAGTTATAAATAAATAAATCTGTAGAAAGAAAGTATGTCACCAGTAGACTTCGAGCAACATAAAACCATTTGTGAACAGAAAGAAGGGAAATGTAGAATCCTACATTGGTGCTCCTCATAAAAATGAGTATTAAGGTTCAATAAGAATGACAGAAACAATCTAGATTAAATTGACTTATAGTTAGAATATGTGAAGTGCTGCAAGATTTTATAGGATAAAAGTGGAATTCATGCACCCTCTCCAGCATGAGAGCAGTCGTTCAAACTATTCAGAAATTTTATTATGTAGTTGAAAACTCAGTACACTTATTCTACTACTCTATGAACAGTCTAAGGAGAAATGATACTATTTTAGGAGCACATTTATTTACTAGAAAACTGGAATTTCTCCAGACTATTTAACTACTAAGTAGTTAAATAGATCGAAAATAAATAAATTCAAAAAGATTAGCGTTTTTTACGTATGGTGATTCAATATAAAACGATCCATGAGGAATGTTTTCAGAAATCATATATTGAAATTTCGTCAATAGCCAAATGATTTTCCAGTAGTGAGATAACCAACGCGAAAACTCACTCTAATGCTCGATTATCTAACACACATACATGATTCTATACTGTAATGAAAATTACTGAGAGAGATGAAAAAGCGAGAATTTTTTCACTGTCAATAGCATTCTCTTGTTTTGAATGGCACGATAGAAAGCAAAGAATCGAACCACTTGTATTGTTGAGAGTAGATGTACGAAAGAAGAATTGTGAACTTACTTAACCATCAGAAGTAAGCGTCACCAAGTAAGTTAAGTTATCGAATCACTATGGTAATAGTTTGGTGGTGAGAACATTCAAGGCCTCCCAGAGCCCGATTAAAGGGACAAAATGTGTGCTTAGGACTCTGCTCAATGCTCTAAAATTTCAAAGAAAAAGGTAATTTTCTAAGTACATAATTTTTTTACTTCTGTGGCTTCAGGAGACAGAAATGTGAGCTTGGAAAGAAGTAATAATTATTAAATAAAGACTGTTTCAGATCTATAACTAGAAGTAGAGATAGTATGTTATATAAAATGGGCACTAGTGTGAAACATAGATGAAGGTGTTCAAAATAGTTGAACTGCACTCAGGAAGTGATTGTTATGTTTCCCTATCAGTTTGCTCAATGATGTTGTGAAGCTTGCATTCAGTATGGAAAGGAATCCAACATTAGTGTCTGTGTTATTGAAATTTCCTAAATAGAGGATCCTCATATCGATGAGAAAGAATGTAATACCAGTCTAGTGAAAATTAGCTGAGAACTAATTTTTGGTAAATTTTGTTCCCATATTAAGCATTAGCAAAAGAAAAGACTTTTGTGGTGTGAGCCAAATGAATTTAATTAGAATATTAACAATAGAATATAAAATTAGAAATTATAGATTTTTGAACGCTACGATGTTATTTTACGAGCGCAAAACTCCACTACCAATACGAAAACTTATAAATTAATTATTAGTTAACTATAAATAGAAAAAGTTTGAGATTGAACCAAAAGGGTTTCAGACAAGGCAAAAGGCTACGGATTAGGTATACAGACATAAGTTATAATTAGACTATAATAAAAGAGTTAGAGAATGAATCCTAAGCTCTCTGGGTTTCAGGCAGGTGAAAAAGGTTATGGTGGGAGTTAGAGATATGATAATTCCACGGACTCGAAATAGCTGCAAGGCACCAGATGTACGTAGTCCATTATAATTAACTCTGCACATACCGACATAAAAAAAAAATTAAAATAAATAAGAGTTTAAATTAAGAAAATATTTTCTCCAAATAAAAGCTATAATATATATATATACTATATATATTATATATATATATATAAACTTACTATATAATATATTATTATAATATACAAAACGTTCCTCCCCCACGAAGGTCTCACGACACTGTCAGTGCCCATCGAGAACGTCCTTGGGTATTCCACGGGCATACCTAAACGGCTAAATCCGCTGGACGCTCCAGCCATATCCGGATTCCCGCGAAGTTTTCCCACTAATAGCAAAGCACGCTACCAATATACTCATTAACATCTGAGGAACGAAGCTAGATTAATAGAGAAAGCTCACGTTCTCTCGCTCCACCCAGTCTCTAACTGGCCCTCCGCTTGCTACGAGTGTCTACCTCAGCTAGGGCGCTCCCCCATATACATATAATGTATAGATATATATATATATAATAGACTATATATATAATATATATAATATATAATATTAATATATATACATATATATATATATATATATAATATATATAAATTAAAATATATATTATATTAATAACTTTATTACATATAAAAAATACATTTAAATTACAATGCTAGAAATATAATAAACTTTCTTACATTAAAACATTTATATAGACATATAAATTGTATAATAATATATAAACTATAATATACAATTTAATATTATAATTATATTTTATACTATTAATCTATATATATATGTATCATTAATATATATATACGGTAACCACTATATATAGTATATATAGTATATATATATAAGTATATAAATATATATTCTATATTATATAATATATATATAATATTAGTATATATATCATATACTGTATATTTTGAGTTATATTAATAATAAAATATATATATTATAATATATATAAATACATACAATATTATTATAGTCTATATAATATCTACTTATTATAATTATATAATATATATATATATATATGATATATATATATAATTTATATATATTACTTATTATATATATAATATTATATATATATATATATATATATATATAATATATTATAAATAGATTATATTGAACACCTCGATTGAGCTAGTAGTTGACTCCCACTTTCATGTGAAGACGTAGTCAAATCACTCCGCGCAAACAGTCTGAGTATTATCATCATTAGGCAAGAATTAAAAAACTCGCTCGACCACGTGGAGTGGCACAGGCTGCATAGCCGCATAAAGTTCGAATTTCTTGTATCGTCCCCCGTGTTACCTCTGAGAGGGGCATAAAGCCGTTAAAGAAGTTAGTTATAGTAATATATAGTATATATATATTATATTATATAATATATATATAAATATAATATATAAATATAGTATATATATATATATTATATCATAGTATATATATTATAATTATTAATAAGTATATATATATATAACTGAATCTTATTATATATATTATATATTATATAACTGAATATATATATATATTATATATACGATATATTTCTATATATATATATATATATTATTATATAAATACTAATAAATATATACTAATAATATATATATATAATATATACTATTATATTATTATTATATGTAATATATCTATTATTATATATATATTTATACTATATACATATATATATATTTTTTTTTATTTAATTTATATTTTATTTAAAATATTAAAATATATAAACTTATATAATATTATATTTTTTTTAAAAAACTATCTTAATTATTTAATTCATATTATACATCATTTTTATATATATATATACTATATATATATATCTATATATATAATATATATATATATAATAAATATATATATATTATACTATACTATAAATTAATATCCTCTAAATCGCCCGATATACCACTGAACCCTCGTATAAATTCACAAATTAATAGCAGCTTAATATCAAGAATAGCTATGCGTCTTGAGCATTACCCATCAAGTCTCGCTCCATCAATGAGACGGATACTTATAGCGCCTCTCAGATCTCCAGACTCCACTTACCTCGACCTTACTATCTGCAATATATATATATATATATATATATATAATATATATACTATAATAATATATTATATATTATATTATAATATATATCTATATATATATATAGTTAATACTCATCACCGTCTCCCACATAACGTGGTGTAATGTAGTGCAAATAAAAAATTTACTTATTGCATTGATTTTCTTTAGTTAATTGCAATCCTTGACGGAACTTTTCATGAACTTTTCATCTCCAAGATCCTATCATGTATTAAAACGATTCCTTTCCATCCCACTAATTCCCTCATGTATAATATTCCTACTTCATCATTTCCACCTCCATTTTAGTTCTCCTTTCAGCTATTGCTATCAACTCAGACAAAAAATTTCTAGCCAATCTATTACATTCAATCATAAGCACCTGTCCATACATTTTGTACCTTTATTTATATTTTAATCAAGACTTTACTCCTATTGCACCTATCTCTGTATCCTTACATTTCTACAATTCTGTGCCTTCTCTTTGCTCTTCAAATATATATCGTAAACCCTTCATTTCCAAAACCTCAACTTTTTTTTAATATTTATTTATTTATTTTTACTTCAAAGTTTAATAGAATACTCACATCATTATATAGTTATATTTATAAATATATATAATATTAATATATATACTTATAGATTATTATATTAATATTAATATATATCAATGTATATATATATATATAATATATATATCTATAGTATATATATAATATACTATATATACGTAATATATTATATTAATATATAGATTATATATAATATATATATATTATATGATTATATATTATATAATATATTATATATATATCATAATATAAATATATTATTATATATATTAATATATAATTATTATATATACTAGTAATAGTATATATATACTAAATATTAATATAGTAAATAATAAAATACTATATATATAGTATATACTATTATATATATATGATATAGTATATATAAGAATATATATAACCCTTTGCTATATGTAATTTTATGACATGAATAGATACATATATATTATAATAATAATATATGGGAAAATCATCAAACTGTTTTAATATTACTAGTCCATATTAACATGAAATTTTCATTCTTATATGTTTTGCCGAGATACACATCACATTTTATACATCTTGGATCAATATCCTTATAATATAAACTCTTTTATGTCATAATAAACGTACTATAATCATAGAAATAATATAATACTAATAATATTATATAATATTATAGAAATTAATATCAGATTATATATATTATAATATTATCTATATACGTAATACTCTCTTTTACTAATATATATTATATTATATATATATATATTAATCATACCTATATATAATTATAATACTACAATTTATGACTA
>JABUQX010028454.1:0-22500 GCA_015478945.1 Trachelipus rathkii | reverse complement strand
TAGCGCCCTTCTCGCATATACGTTCAATAGATCTTAAATTTGTAACTCTAAATGGTGAGTTTTTTGTTTTGTTTACCAGAATATTTTGACGTTTTTTAACTTTGAATGTTAACTTTGATTTAGTTACCCTGTTAATAATAGACAAGTTAAATTTGTGCTTATTTTTTGATTTCAACTTCATGGTAATTTTGCTATGGAGCGACGCCCTTTTTCTAATCTTAATTCATTTTTGTAAATAGATGTTTTTGTATAATAAAATATTGTTTAACGTTAAAACGCTAATTTTTTAAGTTCTAATATCTTTTTCGAAAACACACAAATATTTGTTAATATTATTATATATATTTATATATTTTAGTTTTCACCTGAAGATGAAAATAGTTTAATTTATAATTGAGATTTTTTGAATAAAGAATTATGAATCTCAAAAGATTGTTTGCTTTTCTCATCAATCATATATATATAATAATATATATATATATATAATATATACTAATATATAAAAATATAAAATATATATGACTCCTCCCAATTATTTACTGTACTGCAGATCGATATTTAACCTATATTATAATATTTAGTTGTACTAAAAACACTTATACACACATATTAATATATTATATTATATATATTAATAATATATATATATATATATATATATATTATATAAGGTGATAAATTTGGGTTTTTATTTAGAAGCGACAACTATCATACAATATCCATATCTCAAAAACTACAAAGAGCCACAAGCAAAGTAATTACATGCTGGAATTTAACTTTAGTTTCTCATTGGAAATATGTAATAAATAATAAAAAAAATAATAAAAAAAAAAAAAATATATTAAGTTTAATTAATATATAATTAATATATATATATATTTAATATATATAATTATAATATATATATATATTAATATTATATATATTAATTAATATATATATATATATATATTATATATAATACTTATCATTCTCTAAATAACATACAAATAAGACTACAGCAAAGAGGTAATACATATGGGAATTCCTTGGTTAAAAAATTCCAGATAGGGAAAAATTGTAAAGAAATAAAAAAATATAAAATATTTTATTAGTGATCGATAATTAATTATAATAATATAATTAGAGAGCCTATTTAGAGACTTTTATTGCTTACTCGTTAAAATAAATAGACTTTCTATTTAAAATTTTGCTTTTTTTTTTCTTTTACTAAAGAATTACCCCAAGCGGTTATACCGCACCGATGGCGGATTCGGTCTCTCGGCCTTTCGAACTACGGGTAGGGACTAATTCCCCCCTCCGGGAGGTCTCCCCGGAACCCCCGCCTCTTAGGTATCTTGAGACGTTGTCGCGGGGGTTCTCCATCCACCACCTCGTTACTGGGATATGAGAAAACGTCCCCCTCTGGTTTCCGGCCGTCGAAGCCCCCTACATTGCCGTTGTTAATACCTTACAAAATAATATATATTATTATATATTATAATGTTCTCCCTGCTTAAAAAAAAAAAAATTCCAATAATTTATTTATTTTATTCATATATATTTATTTTTTTTAAATTTCATAACTAAAAATTTACCAAGATTCCAAAATGTATCCTTTTGCGCGCTGTTAGATATTATGTTTGTATTGGAATATGGGATTTTTTTTTTTTCATTTTTTTTTTTTTTTTTTTTTTTTTTTTTTTTTTTTTTTTTTTTTTTTTTTTTTTACAGGTTTCCAGCAATAAAAAATTTTCCAATTCCAATCAATGTATTCTTTCCCCTGGGTAGCTATGTTAGGTTTTTAGACATGATCGAATAGTGTCGGCTCTAAAACCAAATTATCACCATAGTTAAGGTTTTATGTACTACATAAATTAAAGTTTTATATTTTATTATATTATTATATATAATACGAAATATAATAATAGGAATATACCCTAAAGATATTATAATTAATAATTAATATCTGATAATAAATATAAAGATATATTAAAAATGAATATATAGTGATATCTATATAGTAGGTCTCTCAGCACTTATTATAAGCTAGAATATATATATATAGTATTTTAGTAGGTACATGAACTATGAGATATGATAGATATAATATATATATATAGGGTTAATACTTACGTTATCCCCCTATCTGTACTATAGATACCATTACTATATTCTGATAGTCTCTCATATATAAGCCCCTTAAAATAATTAATATATATAATTAAATATATAAAGTATTAATAATAAATATATGTAATGTTAAAAAAAAAAAGAATGTCACAAAAAAAGGAAAGAGAAGGTTAGAGGACATGATAAGAGCACAAAAAGTGAATCATATGGCCTCTAGACAATCACAATAAGAAAATTAAACTATAACAGGAGAACATACATTAATGTGGTGTGGAAAACTTCTTACTTAGTTTCTCATGGTTAAGAGCGTCAGTAAAACCTTTTTCAATTGAGACTCATAGTTATAGTGCGAATTTTTCGACTAATTCTGGAGTATTTTGTCCCAAGTGATTATTTATATTATTTAAGGCTAAAACATAACTACTGTAAAAATGACTTCAAAATGTACAAATTAAAATTTTTGCAGCCAGACAGGTATTATTACAAAATAAGTAACTTTACACACTAATTCTAAAGATCGACACAGAGAAGAAATTTTAGTAATGCACTATCTTTATTACGATATCTAATACGTAGTAATATACGTAACATAATACTTTTTAGTACTCTATATTATATTCATTTTATATATTATAAAACCTTTAAAAACCAACCAAATAATTATATATATATATAGATATTTATAATATTATTAAATATATAATAATATATAAATTATATATTAATTATTATATATATATAATATATTTATGTTAGATGAATCCATTATATATGTATATAATTATAATAATTTAAAATAATATATATATATAATTAATAATTAATATGATATTATATAATATATAAATTATAATTATATATAATATATATATATATATATTATATATATATAATATTATATATAAATATATATAATATTATTTAAGATATATATATTATATATATATTATATATATTAAATATATATATAATATATAATATATTATATATTAAATATATATAGATAGTATATATTAATATTATTACATATATATATAGTATTAATATTATATATTATATATATATATATATTAATATATATTATAATATATAATATAATAATTATATAATTATAATTACATAATATATTAATATATAATATATATATATATAATTACTATATTATATATATCAAAATATTATATATATATTTATAATATATATAATAATTATATATAATATATATATATATTATATATATATAATAAATATATATATATTATATAATATATAATTAAATATAATAATATTATTATATATAATAAATTATATATATTAAATGATTAATATAATTATATTTATTATAATAGATATAAGTTAAGTAGAATGCTGACGTAGTATTCATAAAAACAACAACAGAACTCAACATAAATTATTATACTATATATGACGTTCAACATTCATTATGACGTTCATATATCCCTTTATAGCTCTTATTTAGTTGATGTATTTTGTCGCTGTGGGTTGTATCTCCCGCAACAACTCACTCAGCTAAAACTAACATAAAACTTAAATTTGTAACACACTAATAACTAATGTAACAGTTACACGCTATAGTACGTGTAAAAAAAGTGAGTGGCTTATTAATAGTGATATTCCTATCACCCATAGTTAGACTCCAATTACTAATACTAACCTATTTTGAAACGATCTACATTTTATTCGTATTTAATCACCACATTTACCTCATTAAATGTAGATATTATAAAAATAATATTTTTTAAATGTGTATATATTTTTTAAAGCTCATTACCTTGAACAAAGAAAATTTGTCAGCTGTGGTGCATTTTATATCAAAGTTATACAATACAAGATCTTTTGGAAACTGTCCTCCGAGTTTATGCTTAAAAAAGTTCACACCTTGACAGACTTTTATTCAAGGAGAGGAATAAACTTAGTCGAGGAGAGGATCTTTTCTGTAAATAATCTTTCTTGGAATCAAACTTAGAATCTTTGTTCCAACAATCCAAGACGTTACCATATGCCCATATGCGCTATACATAATAACATTATAACAAAACTCTAGATTCACAAATAAATAAATATGGAATATGTTTAGAATAAATAAATGAAAAATAGAGTTTTGAGAATTAATAATTTGTCCTCAAATTAAAATAAAAAAAAAAAAAAAGAAAAAAAATCAAAGCAGTATATTATATTTATAAAATATAAAATAAAAACTGTCTATAATGAAAATCGAAACTGACATCCTTAATAAAATATGCATATCATTATGTATATTTAGAATTATGTAACTTAGCTTCATAATAGCCTTTCTTCTTTTGACATTATAGAAATATGTAAAATGGAAAGATTTTGTAGAGTGAAAAAATTAAATTTATGTAAACTATATTTCTCTTATAAAATAAATAACACGATTTTCTCTTTTTGATACTTATCTATTATTATTATTGAGTATTACGTTACTACTTCATACAAAATATTCTTTCTCTACAAACTGGAATATAAATATATAAGAATAATAAAAAAAAAGATAAAAAAACCTCTCTATCGTGCTATAATTAATATTCCTTAAACAATAATCTCTCGAATAAGTAATAATTCGAAAAATTATACATACGAATTAAAAACAAAATACACTCTATATATATTTATATTTATTATATAATTATATCGATTCTTTAAAATATTTCTTCCACTTAAAGTTAATTCCTAATTTTATGGACTACACAACAAAGGAATTGATTTCTCTTACAAGATTTATTGCATTGATGACAAAGAAGTAGGAAGAGATTTCTATTGAATGCTTGACTTTTTGGCAGCGCAAAGTGCCCCATAGAAGATGTGGAAATGACTCTTCGGAAAAAACGTTGAGCTTCAGGAGGAATACAAGAGACTGCGTAAGCGAATTTTTACACACTGATGTAGTGTATTAGGAGTCGTATATGACACGTTGAGTTCTGTCATCGGTTATGAGGTGAAGAAACTGTGAGCAATAATCATATATACATCACGGATTAATTAAGCTCACTCGGAACATTTAGATATTAATATAAGGCAGTTATTTTAAGGCAAGGATTTCATATGAGTACCAATGAAATCACCGAATAAATCGCAAATTACTAGTATCTTATGTTTATAGCCGTAGTTAGTAAGACACTAATAGTGAGATGCTGATTATAGATTATAATCTATTCAATAAGGATTTGATTATTAAAACAATATATAAATAATATAAATATACTTAATGATATAAATTAAATCTATTACTTATCTTTAATTTACGTGAGTGATTTATAGATTATTAGGTTAAATACAGATATACAGATTTAAACACCACTACACACACACAGGCACAGAGACCCCTTAATGTCAGGAGGAGTACCATAACGTCCGAGAAGACGAGCAAGCGCTCCAACGGAGCGATCTAGCTCACATAGTGATACTTACTAGATATATAATCATAAGATTTTAAAATTTTATAAATAATAAATAAAATTAATACACAAAAATAGATATATATTATTACTATATATATATGTAATATACATTTATATATAATATTTTTTATAGAAAATCTTTTAATTATTATTTATATAAAATAGAATTATTTTTAAATTATGCTGTGTGAGTAGTTATATAGAAGAGTGTTAGAGAAAGTTGATGTGTAAAGGTAGTGTCAGATGTATGTAGAGGTTTAATGATTGATATGTAGTGGCTGAAATTATTTGAATAAAAAGCACACACTATTTTGTCATAATTATATATTTATTTACTTTTAATCATTATATATTATTTTTATCTTTTAATTTCATTTTATTTTAAATATCGTAAAGTATATATTAAAGTTTAACAATCCTTATGTGTTTGTTAGCATATTCTCTGTTGATGATTTTTAGAATTATTCTTAGATTAAAACTGCTGGAAGAGTCTATTTTGTTACTTTAATAATAATATAATGTCACAGACCAATTGATTGTTTAAAAGGTAAATATTTTACTAATCAGTTATTTAGCATATAATTAATCAAGTTGATTGAATAACGATCATGTTTACAATAACATTCCAATACTTATAAATTTTATTCTTTATATGTAATTTTTTATTTTGGTCATAAGAATGCGTCTGTGACAGAAAGAGTTATATAGCCACAATCTCAATTTTATAAATAAACGAACTAATATCCTCAATGAAATGTTCGTACCTTGGCAACTATATATGTGTAAATCGTCTTTCCGGGACAATTAATTATTTAAAAGTAATGAGAAAGTGTTATTATTTAGGGAGCATAAGCATTTCACAGTCACACACTCTCTTCTACTCTAATTGAAAGTTTCATTTCTCTTTAGAAATAAATTATTATTAATTTACTAACTACCAAGTACTTTAGATTCATCATTCTGCGGAGACGGATTGTTAAATTATCCCGCCTACAACTATGCTCCGAACTCAAAACTCTGACTCACGACTCCACTATTCCGACCAGCGACTTTATTTTAAAAAATGGCTCCGAACTGACTACGTCATATTTAAAATCTTTATATGTTTGTATAATAATTGGATTAGAGCTCCGCTAGATGTGAGAGCCCTGCATGATACCTAATTTTTTTTTCCAGTGTTTGGAAAAATAAAATTGATATCATTACACTTAGTTTCATGATGATGACTCTTTTGCCCACCTTACTATTAAAGCGAATATGAGACATCAATAATCTACCTGCTCCTCTCGCCTCTCGAAACAATGGTGGTTAACTCGAATCTTTTAATACGAATCCCATAAATTTGTTATTGGTATCTATGATACACACGGCGAGGGTCGAATTTTTGGTATGGCTTAATTGTCACAAATTGCAGATATATGTATTTGATAATATTTTTCAAGCCAAAAATGCCTGCTGGGAATTTTGAAAAGCTTTAATAAATTAAAGATTGATGGAAGATATGATCGGGCTAAGTTAGCACACCAAACTATATATTCACAATAGCGTACTAGTTCTTTAAACAAATACACACAACTTCATACCCTACACATTTCTGCATTCAACATACCTACTCATGGGTCAATAAATTGTTATGGTATGTTCATAATATAGGATCACTATATATTTAAATACTATCATTACTATTATATAACCCAGATCTTCGCATAGTTAATTATTGGGTTAGAGATTAGATACGACTTATTGATTTGCATGAAGATATTATTTGATAGTATTTTATTATATGTAATTAGTAATAGACTCTCACATATTGGGAGTAGAAATCACTCTTATATTTGAGTATTTTAAACGTATCACAATAAACTTTAAATAGAAATATATAATATTAGTATATTTTCGATAAATTAAAGTTAAAGATATAGTATGAGTTAATTTATTATATCATGCTACTAATAATGTAACCTAATATATATTACTACAGAATTAAAAACGTGATATATAGTATATACTATGAAGTAGTAATAAGTACATCAGAATACTTACCCTTACTGCACATATTAAACCCAGGATTAATGATAATTATAGATCAACTATATAATGAACAATAAGAGAAATATTTTAAATATTAAATTGATAAAATCATAAATTTGAGAGTAACACGAATTTAAATATGAGTTTTGCTATTTATAATATTAAATATATAGGTAATTTTCGAACAATTATAATTGTAACCGCTACATCACTACACTAAAGAGATATTAATCACGTTTATAAATGTGTGAAAACTTAATTAGCTAAAGTATAGTATAAGATATTACATTATTATTTTAGGGCGTAATCGGAGGGTGAGTATATATAAATAATAAGATATATTATATATATATAGTAATAATTAAAGGTAAGGGTATTAATATGTAACATAAATTAAAGTATAATTTACAGTAAAACTAATACGCAAAAGAGTAAATAGTTCATTCTTAAGTGTTCTGTATAGAGATGAAATATGTATAACTAATACTCTTTTAATTATAATAATGAAGTCCCTACCCCTTTATAATATTTAATTGTTACTATTTGAGTTATTTTTTTATTTATCATTTTAAAGGAGGTAAAATCCTCCTAATATCCTTTTAAATTCACAAAATTTAAAAAGAGTTAACATTAAAGTAAAAATACACGATTACTGCAGGATATAATTAATATTATTAATTAAATAAAATTTTAGTGTGATACAAAAGTATATAATTTATTATTATTTGATAATAGATAACATTTAATATAACCATCTTCGACCCCCCGAATGACCAGATTATGTCAAGGAAGCAAGAAACTTAAATAATGACAATCCTATTTCATCATAGTCACATTTTACACTGGATAAATTTTAATCACGTCTCGATTAAATGATATTAATTATGAAATATGACAAAACACTCTAGAATGTGTAGCTGAATATAACATCTCTTAACCGAGAAAAGGAAAATTCGTGCTTAGAGATAAAAAATTTAATTTCCATTGCTTACAGAGAATAGAGTAATAATAGTAAATTGCGTCATAATGCGTGTCTCGTCATGAACTGGAGACCTCTGAAATATGGTGTGAAAGATGACACACACTTGCCACATACGGACACAAGAAACGTATTTAAACACACGAGGAAATGATAGTGATAAGCTGTATTTATTCTATATAACGATTGAGGAATTTAAGCACTGAACATCGTGCCGTTCTCTCTATCTCTCTCTCTCTCTCTCATCCGCTCTACACTCATACACTCTCTGCTCTCGCATCATTTCTCTTATCTGACATCTTCTACATGAGGTGAGTTACAGTATATCATTGTATGAATATTCCTATATTAGGTATATATCAAAAAAATGTCATAAATCTCTACTTGCGGCTTGAATATATTTAATTATAGTAAATATATATATCAAGTACGGAAACTCAGAATATAAAAGGGAAAATGTATATAATATATTCTAATTTTACTATTTGTTTTTATTAATACTTATATTTATATTTTATTTAATCTTTACATTATTAATTTATCTATCAAATAAGTTTCTAGATATTCGGATTTTTTTAATTTAAGATATAGTGTAATTAATGTATAATAATTATAATTTACCAGAATTATATATATTATCAATATATTTATATATTCTATTATATACTACATGTAATTTATATATATATATATTTATAATAATTATAATATCATGTAACTATATATTAGATTGATAATTTGAGTAGGGCACTAATTTCTCTTTCTTTAAAAGGATGTACATAAAATAATATAGAAATCGAAGACTATATCTATAATAAATAGTAATACAGGAAGATGCCTACCTTGGTAAAGTGAAACAAAAACACTCGAGTCACACTACTTCGAAAATCTCAATCCTGACTGCGAGCACACTATAATAAGCTGATTTGAGTCTAGGGTTAGAGCTGTGAACCCAACTACGTCTCAAACGTGAGAATGAGAGATACTAGTATAAGATAAAAGGTTTGCCACACGAGTGATGGACTTCAATTCGATATATCATGGTAATTGTTCTGATATGTTAATTATTGTCTTGGATAAATATTAAATATTCTATATTTAAAACATTGTATATTACAGAAGTTAAGCTTGATCTCTCGGTGGGACAGAGGTTGGGACGAGGAGCTGACTCACCCCCGTTCCGATCCTCACCCCGCTGAGGGTAGCTAGTAAGAGACTGAGCCTGACTATCTTATTCTCAATCTCTATGGCGATTTTAATAGTCTATGTGCTGATACCTTAATAGTATTTAGAATCAATTTAGTGCATGTGAATGTGATCCAAACTGACTGACGTCTAACTAGTGTCTTAAAATAATAATCGTAAAAAAAAATCTCACTTAGTTAATTACATCACGCTCGTTTTATGAGATATTATAAGTATATATCGGTTAATATATCAATACCTTGTTAAGAGTGAAAAGTTATTATCATATATATAAATATTAATTAAAATAGTAATATATATATATATATATATATGATATATATTAGAGCTAGTAAGTGACCATAAGGTTAGGACTGACTGATACCTATCCATTTGTATTAACACCTCCAAACAATTATTCTTTCCCAAGACCTTCTCAACCCATTTTGGAAAAGGCATATATTTTAATGCTTGAAATTAATAATATCTCAAATTATGGCATTTCTCACTCTAAAAGACAGAAAGATATCCTAATAGTCCCATTTATACTAGATGAGGAGAGATTTGCATTACATATATCTTATTTTCGTATCTCGTAATAATGAGATCTAGTACACCACTTAAAGGTACGCAAACTTAGCTACCATCTATTGTGAGTGAATAGAGGAATATTCTAAAGAATACCTCATATGTTTACGGACTTTCTGCTCACTAACAAAATGCTGAGGGAAATACATTATACTCAAAGTAATTATTCACATACCACTCAAAAACAGTTGAGATTTATTATGATTCCAACGCTTTTCTATTCTATTTGAATTTCTTATCTGATCTAAATAAGTGTTATTATATGACTACACTTCTGAAGTAGTGACATCTATCTATACGTACACTAAGAAGGTCTCCGGAAAGGAACTAATCATTGATATTCAGTCACTAAATGAATTATCGCTTAGCAGATAGTAATAATAATAGTGATTATATTGAATAAGTGACCTACGTATATATTATGGTCCAGCAATTCCCGAAAAGTTTCAGGCATGTAACTAGAAACTATAACAGCATACACGAAAATCACAAATATATATATATATCAGGAGACATTTTTACCGCAGAAATTATTAAAAAAAATAATACACAACGATGTCTCTCATGAGCGCATTTCTTTTGCTATATATAACATATTAATATCGATGTGTACAATACACTCTGCGAAGAATTTATATACAGAGCTATTATATTGAAGTACACAGTCTTCTGAAGAGTGAGCGAGAGTCTCACTATAGAATCTCAAATATGGTGAATGAATCCGCACAATGAAAATTAGCCACAATAGATGAGATGCACATATTTTTATTTATATATTTACAAATAACTTGGAGTAACAATGATACCGAACGAGCGTAAACAGTAACAGTATTGTAGTAGAGCCTCATGAAGTACACTGTGGGTATAGTAAGCTCACACACTTTGGGCTATGGCACTATCCTGACTCGAGGGGCACTGACTGTCTCTCCCTACACGTGTCACACTCTCCGGTCACGTCGTTCATCTGCAGTCCCAGCCCCAATCTATGCTAAGAATGTAGAAGGTCACTTGATATACAAGAAACTCACAAATAAACGTTTAATTAAAATATATTTTTCTATCCAATTATATTATTGAAAGCGTTAATACATGGCATATCTTTGCTCTCATAAATTTCTCACTTCAACTTTGGCAATAGGTGATCTTTCAAGTCAAAGCAGAATTGACCTATTGCACATGGGTTTGAATAGAGTGTCGGTTAACAAAAGTATAGAGAATAGATAAATTTGGTTAGCATTTGTAATTAATAATTTTTTATTATTTTATAATATACCTGCTTATATTATAATATGGTAAATCTCTCTCTCTCTCACCACTACAAATAAATATGATATTATTAGTTAGGAGCATGAAAATACTTTTGTTATAATATAAGTTTTACTAGTTTCTAATGCTGGCATTAAACTTTTCTGAGTAAAAGGTATTACATAGTGCCTAAAAAAATTATACGTATATACGTATATTATTAAGCTTATATATATAATAATATATTAAATATATTAATACGATACTCACTATATATATATATATATGAGATATATATCCTAATAAATTTAGCTTATTATATATATATATATATTGTTAATATAGTAATTATTATATGTCCTAAAATAGCTAGTACACTAACTTAACATTACATATATATATAATAAGATTATATAATTATATAATCCACTAATACGTGATAATATAATATAATATAAAGAATTATAATATGTATGAACATCAAACAATAAATCTGTATAAAGAAATATTTTTTAATATCTATATAGGCTATTTATTACTGATTAATATAATAACATATTAGTAATAAAAATAAATACCTATATATATTATATTTTAAAATATTATAAATATATTATATATATATTAAGATATAAGTAGTAAACACATTGAGAATTATATAATAATAGTTGTACCATATTACTCTAAAAGATATATATATATAATTACAGATACCTTTATACACTTATTATAAGTAAGATAATTTCAGTATATATTTATCACACCTCACTGATAATATTAAATGATATATAGCCACATTATTAATATATATATATTATATATACCGTTAATATGTATATATATTATATATTATAATATTAACCTCCACTCATTTATTTCCATACAAAGCCAAAATAATACTAAATAATATATATATACTCACACATACAGCTCCACCACAAAGCCCTAGGTCTCCTACTAAATATATGAATTATGATTAATTAACATGATATACTAAGGGAAATATAAAAAGAAAACTAATCAGAATATTTCAGCCAAGATTCTAATAGCTAAAGCAATTATCATCGATAAAAGTTAATAAAATAATATCATTAATATATAGTATATTTTAATTACTATATTATATTATTATTATTTAAATAGACACTCTTAAATGACTAGTAAGTTAATCTTAGATTCTGGGGCATGCGTCGGTGTGATTGACCAGTGTGAATCCTCATTGCATTACTTCACATATAAAGAGTATGTTAAAGTGAGTTATATTTTTAAATTTTAACGCTTTATGAGAGAAAAAAATGACTAATATATATTTTTTCTATATATATATTAAGCTTTTTATGAGGGTTCGAAGCCTGAGTAGGAAGGGATCTCGTTCCCACCCCGTAAGTTATATACCCCACGGAGAATAGTTAAGTATCAACCAAAAGATAAATCGCGCACGACTTATACTTAGTCAATATCTTGATTCATGTTTTACCCGCATTTTAGTGGTATTATGCCTGCTATACTAGAGCTTATAATCATTAAGTAGTATAAGACATACGTGTCAACATTATGTGGCACCTTGTTTGATAGGTGTCTACAGCTCGGAAGTTATAGGTTCACTAGGCTTTACTCTCGTGCGCACATAAGAGATTCTATCGAGAGAAGAAATCGGCGATAAATTGCGATGCATACAGCGAGTTATGGTCGCGATATAACACACACAATTGTTAATTCTCTATTTATTTCACAGGACTATTTATTCGAACAAAAGTGGCCCACGTGTTGTTTAATTAGATATTTTTTAAAATTTCATGCTCATTAAAAAAGGTGTCTCTTGGCTAGATATAATTAAAATGCGTTGTATAACTCGCGAATATCATCACTTGTTTCAGCGTTACTTAGTATCTGTATAGTCATATACTATTTAGATTATACTATTATAATATGCGACTAGATATAAGCATTTCTGAGTTAATTGGCAGTCATCAACTTTGGAAGAACTGACCAGTAATGATAAACGATAAACTTCAATACTCACTGTTCACTGCTCTACCTAAGGTCTAAAAATAAAGTGAGATATGAAAGATAATAAGTACATATCACTTAACATTTATTAGAATCATAATTGGATAGGAAGTGTAAAATTAATAAATAATTTTGGAAGTATATATACGTTATTAAACTTAACGAGTTAAATAGAGATTAATGCACATATACGAGTGACCCAGTTATCTCACGCTGAAAATATAATACACAATATAATGCTTTTCTTGAGAATTTATGAATATTGTATACAATCTTTTCCCTGAATAATCAAAATATTCTCTAAACATTAAATTAATATATATTTAAATATAAAAAAAAAATTGATTATTTACCATATACTTTACACATTCTTATTTTCTAACGTAATTTACCACTCGCACTATAAATTATCGTAATTTACTTTATTACGTGATAATTAATAGATGAAATAAGTTATATAATAAGAGCAATAATAAAAATGCGGTAATAAGGTGGAACTCATAGTTAAATATAACGAGCGTCAGACTCACAGCTAACATTTATGAAATTAATTATACCTTCACTATTGTGAGAGGAAAAAGAATATATAATTCTGTAATGCACAATAAATTATATGATATTCATTACAAACCCTATTCTCTATCCTCACGCTCGGCGCTACCGACGATGTATGGAGTCCATACCCTTGAGTGTGCGTTCTCTTCCTTCAAATGGTGAGGATGTCTTTCTCCAATATTGGGACCCTCACTTCTTCGTATACAGTCGATGTTGCCGTCTACATACCCAGCGTTATTGATATCAATGATTATATCTCTTATACCCCTCTTTCTGAATTACACTAAGCCAAGAACACAACTCACTTACCGATATATCACTCTTTACCATCTTTTCCTTTGATCATTCCCAGAACTCACACACTAGGTTCATTTATACGTGTGTTTGTATTTCTAGGCACTTATAGGACTACATAAATACTACAGTTATACAATGGTATTCATAATCTTCTTATTCCATCCTTATTTATATGTCATACGTAGGTACTTCCATATTATATCTCACATACTCTCAGATTGTTGTCACTCTCTCTCACTCAGATTTTATATTTCCTCAATTCCATCTTTCATCGTAAACAGAAGCGGGCCCACAAAAACTCACGTTTAACATATATATATTTAATATACTTCAAACAATCCTTGCACACTCTTAACCTCATCTCTAACATTATCACCTTGGAGAGGTACCTAACCACCCTATTAGAATACATATACGCTTCAACATACTCTCCTGCGATCTTCAGCGCAGACATGACCACTATAATTTTTAACACTATTTACTGCGGCGTTGATATATCGGTGGTATGTAAGTTTGTTACGCATACGAATTCTACCAGACCACTCTCAAAACTACACATATAAAAGTGTTAACACAGGAGACAATGTTTTTTAGTTGTACCATACAAGAGTAATATCGGTATAGCACGTTTATGTTTATTAAGGCTGGGCCCAAATATATAGCAATCACGAACTGTAGTCCATTAATTTATACATAAGAGATATACATATCGTCTAAAAATGTCTGTCATTATTCTCTTCAGCACAATAAGACGGTATTCTACATTATTTAAAACCACTATTATTTCCTCTTTCTTATAAGTGAATATGATTCATATATTATATATTTATATCACTCGTATTTTTATCACTGTCTATATCATGCGGCATCATATCCTCACTCTCTCTGGTGATAGTATTTCACACGTTGCACCTCTTATATAAATTCAAATACTCTTAATATACGTCCTTCTGTATATTTTCATATCTCTTCTATTGTTCTTTTCTACTCTCCACCATCAACCTCTTTTCACTATCTCTGTCATGACTCCTTATGATACGTGATCTACTCTGTTATCACCCTGGAGTTTAAATAATTACTACATATTTTATTATTTACTTATAATATTATTGGATTTATTGTGAGCATTTACGCTCACGTAACGTATACATTTGAGTACTACATAAACAATAATTCATATAATGAGCTTAAGTCCTCTAAAGTATTAGTAGTTAAATTTAGAAAGTTTTAAATTCAATCAATTTTGATTGTGATCAATCTTAACAGCCCCTTTTGTATGGAGGTAGTTTTAAATTTCTTCATATTTAGTCAATTGAATCGTTATATATATTATATATATTAACTATTAATTATAATATAATAAATATATATATTATATTAATATATGTATATATATATAATTATATTATGATATATATTATATATATAATATATTATGTGTGTAATATTTTATATATAATATAATGTTTGTCATAGCTAATAAAATATTAATTTTTAAGGTAGAATATTTAAATAAAAAACTTTTTAATAAATCATTCAAATCAGATATTTTATGTAAGAAGTACTTTATTTGAATAAAATTTTATGATATGTAAGATTATATGGATATCTCACGTCTATATATATTATTGCCATCAAAATATAATAATACTAATTTAAGTTTCTTTTTCTAAACCGCAAATCATTGCTTTTCAATTTTCATTTAACTACTACCACATTTTTACAACACATACACACACGCATAATATATATATTAATATATATATATATATATATATATATATATTAATTAATATATATATATATTATATATTATATATATTAATATATATATATATAATATAATAATTAATATATTATATATTATTATTAAGTAATATATATATATATATATATATAATATAATATTATAATATATATTATAATATATATATATATATATAAATATATATATATTATAATATTATCATAATAATAGAAATTTACACTAAATAATAGGGGGTTAAACAAATTTATGTAAGTAGTAGGATTAAATTCATTTATTACCTATTAGTGCAAAATATTTTTTCCACTAATAAATATAATAAATGTTACCAAGCCATGTCACCATATTCCTCTTTTAAAACGACTTTCAAATTCCAATTGGATTTTGTTATCCTTACTTTTAATAACTTCAAATCTTCTCTCATTACATTCTCCCAATAGAACAATTTTCCGATTTCTTTTAATCTTGAACAGTGTTCAAGAAGCACATTAAGTCCCACAACACTAAAGGCACATTTTTCCAAACTAAAAGCTTCTAAATATTGCAAACAATCATTTTGAAGAGTGTTTATGATAAAATCATCATTTATGTCCAAGAAGGATTCCCCAGAATAAATTTCGGGTATATATTTCAATTTCAAGCTAACCAAATTTGGAGAATAAATAAAAAAGAATTTAAGGCATAGAATAGAGTTAACACAAACGTTAGCAATTGTCAAAACATTCCATTTCTCTTTTCTATTTAAAGTATCGACATCTTCTTTATCCACACACAATGGTGCAGAAATTTGCTTTAAAGAAGGAGCGAGATCCATTAAAAGAAACAAATTTACACTAAAATTAATGCTATTATCAAGATGCAAGCAAGTTAAGTGCAATCCATAAACAGAAAGAAAATTTAACAAATCATTTGAACAGTTCTTGTAATCACAGTTAATAGTTATCTTATTGATATTCAAATTACCAACTTTTTGTAATGACTTTAGTGAAAACTCATTTGTGTGTAAATTTTCAAGTTTAGGGCATAAATATTCTAACATACTTAACTCCTGAAGTGTAAGATCATCATCCCATAGTTCTATTAGTTTTAACGGGTTTAAATTTTTCTTTGATTTAAGATCAAGAAGAAGATTGCTAACTGAAGCTGCATTAGTATGACATCCAAATGAACAAAGATTTGGAAGAAATAGCAACGATAAAATTATGCTAATGGTTCCAATATCAGTGCCACTAATTCCCAAAAATGCTAATTGGTTTGTACATGGATTTAAAGGCCCAGAATATCTTAAGATTTCTTCTTGAGACAAACTACTAATTTCTTCTGGGTTTTGAACTATCAAACTGAAAACACCACAATCTTTAACTAGCCAAGAATCTTTTACATCAAGATATTCTAAATTTGGACAAGAGTTTCCCAAAATCTGTAAAATTTGAGAATCTGCAACTTCACCAAGTGTTAGGTATCGTAAATTTTTCATGTAACTTAAAGGCTTGTAAATAATGCCATTTATTTCTGGAATATACTTTTCCTCCATCATAACTTTGATGCTGCAGATTATTCCCAATTTTGTTAAATTTTTGAAGTCTCCCATGGCAATTATACGATATAAATAAAATGCTTCATCAACAAAAACTGATCCACTTTTACTTATATCAATCTCATTAAGAGAAGAATCTGCAAGTACCTCAAATAAATTGCATTTCTGGGAGAGTTCAAGAAGATAAATATGCTTATCAAAAATGTGAGAAATGAGTTGGTGTCGAACATTAGCATTTATAGATCTGGGTAAATTTAAGCAAGATTTAATGCGTTGGTATGGCCGGTCACACTGGAATTTTCGGTCACCTGTATGGTTCGGGAGGGTTCGCTGGTGCGCTTTCATTCAAAACGAGCATTTAAACATTTAAAAGATCATAATTCCTGGGCAGGAATTCTTTCCTGACGGCAACCTCCTGACCCAAAGGTATGTCGGGAGGTTCTGGGTATGCGGTCCTGACTGTTCAATGTCCCACACACACAATATTCCGAGAGAAGGCCCAGATGATAAACACACAGTATTTGTGAAATGTACTATTATTCCCTCCAAACAATATGGGAAGACAAAAAATATACCGATCGCAATACTTTGGCCCTGCCGGTTATGGAACCAGTACCAGACAAGCAGAAAGAAGTAATGAAAACAAGAGGTTTATAAGTAAAAGAAATGCGTCATTTATAATATAAGTCGTAAGATGCGAACGAACAATAACGAAAACGCCTGTATAGCCTGTGCTAGCGGGAATTGTCCTATGTTTCTCATTAGCTGCAATGTTTTTGTAAAATTTTTATTGTTCTTTCCTGTAGGGAGCCCGTATTTTTGGCGGTTATCCAGGAGTTCCTGAATAACATTTTCTCTCAATTTTTCATGTTGATCTGGTGATCCAGACAACCAGAAAGAAAAAGCCTGAAATAACGAATCCCCGGCCCCAGGCATCTTCATTTCCGTAAATCCCTTTGGGATTTCATTAACTTTAACAGATTCTGGGTTATCTTGCTTCTCCTCCAGGGGAATACCTATTGGCGATCTGGACAAGGCATCTGCCACTACATTTTCCTTACCAGGAATATATCTCAGTTCATAGTCGACATCGTTCAACTCCTCAAGAGTACCGGGTGCCCAGCGCTATAAAAGCAATCCTGGATAACCGTGACTGTTGGTTCTGATGTCGCCGCGCTCAGGTATAGTAAACGGTACTACATCGTGTGGCGCCGTGAGTGTGATAATTAAATGAAACTGAAAAATTCATAAAGAGTTTAAGAAGATATTACCAGAATAAATCGATTGATCTCCCCACTAATGCATTGGCAAGTTGTTGGGTTTTGACGGCTGCGAAAGTATCACCTTTAACACACTACCAAATAAGTTACACAGAGATATTTAAAAAAAAAGTTATGGATAGAACAACCCTTATATAGAATAAAAACCTCATTCAAATAGCATTCAATTAGCTTCTCCACCGGAAGCATACCTCAATCAGCAGTTTTTTTTCTCGTATTATCCTAATCAATTAGTTCAGGAGCGCAAATTGTGTGTTCTGTGCTCAGAACTCTCACTTGAGAAACGGTCAACATGTGAACAACAGTGACGAAATGGAAGGTCGGTAAATGGAACCTATCCGCCAGATGGTTCCATTTATCATAGAGTGCTAGTTCAATAAAATAAAATATACTTTCTTCTTGGATGTACAACACAAACCTTCAGGTCATCTACATTAACATCTTTGTGTCATCTCAAACAAAGCACAAAGTTCGTCAAAATATAGTGTCAATGGTTCGTCAACACTTTTAAGCATCGGCCAGTTCTCAGAAGGACTAAATAAAACAGCCAGGATCTAAAACCGCTCAACGGTCATGTAAACATTACGTACCAAGAGAATTATTTAATTGCAAGAAGTCTTTATCCGGCTCGGTGATTATAAAATAAATGCTTCGCTATCCGATTACAATCGATCTAACCAATGTAGTCATGTAACTTCAAATCATTTATAGCATCAAATATAACAGTCAAACGACTTGGTCCACTCCGTAATAACTCTTAAAGAGTAAAATAATCCCACCAGTGGCAGTCAAGGTGAAATAGAAAATGATGGAATAACATTTAACACTTCTCTCCTCTTAAATTAGTCTGTTACATTTGGTTATTGGGTACCACAATTATAGGACAATGAACATCTGGAATGTAAAACTATGTGTATACCCTATCCCGTGTAAGGTTTCAAACCTCAGAATAGTGAATAGTCATACTGCAACCTTTGGTCCAAGGGTTACTGATACCACATACGGGCTATTTCTTGCACCAAAAAAATAACTTGTAACTCCTTCCTTTCCCTCGTACGGGCCCCGACAATTCGAACAATTCAAAACAAAGAAAAAGTATAGGTATATATAATGGTATATAATATAATATTAAGTATATGTATAACGTATATATAGTAGTATGTAAAATATAGATATATATAATATAATATATATAATATATATATATATATAATATAATATATATATATAATTGTTCAAGCGATCAATTTTTCTTCAATTAATTTTTTATTTAGAAATTTGTCTGTTTTTGCTTGGTAGTCTGTGCTGGTGCGATCAATGAGGCCTGGCCCATGCACGCTGCACCTCAACGGTCACCAAGTTTCTCCGTGCCTCCGGCAGCCGTGGGCACCGCACTTTAATTGTGTGTCCACCAACACCAGTACCGCACCAGTGCGTCCGGACTGGAAATTTGGATTCTCAAGTGGGCACCGGGCAGGGCACCAAAATGACGCACCAACGCACCGGCACCGCCCCGTCGTCGGCCAAGCCCAAAGGACGGATATACAAACGCCTGGCCATATAAAGATAATACGTAGTATAATATGATTAATATAATATAAATAAAGTATGTATATAATATATATGTATAAATATATAGTATATAACCGTGTAACTCAGAAATATAGTATATAAGCTATATTATACGCAACCTAATGTAATACTAATTAATATGGTGCTTGGAGCCCCCTCCCCCCGCCCCTCCCTACCATTGCCCACTCGGCACAACACTAGAAACCATCCTCGAAGAGTCTGAAACAATTGAGGCCAAATGGAAGAGGAAGATGCTATTCTAGCCGAAAGAGCAAAACCCCTGAGCCGAGAGTGTTAACCGATCACCAGCTTGGAAACCATGTCGCGAGAAATGTTTCTACACGGGTCTAGGGTAGAGCTTTTACGCGCCAGAACGAAGACAGACCAACTGAAGGGGCGAAAGTCCTTCCTGGGGAGATATATAATATTATATATATATATAAGTCATATATATAATGAATAATAATAGTGATTATTATATATATATATATATATTATATAAGTAATAAAATTACAACAATATATAAAGGATCCTTTTTTATTCGTCACACATTTTATTTATGAAAGACTTAGCAACAACATACATTTAAAATTTTTAGTGTGAAGCTAAAAATGATAAAATCATGATTAACTAAATAATATAGATAAATAAATAAGTAATAAATAATATATATATATATAATAATTAATAATATATCATATATGATAAGTATATTATAGCTCAATGTATAACTATGGTCAGCGTTTAGTATAGTCGTCACCTATATATCTCAAAACTATTATGCACAGTAAACGAATCCATTCGGTGAAGCTGCCAATTGTAGCGGAAAATGCAAAAAAAAAAAAAAAAAAAAAAAAAAAAAAAAAAAAAAATCATAATCAAAAAGAGCAATAGCCACAGCGAAATGGAATACATTTGAATCCTGGGAAATTCACATAAGAAAGGTAAAAAAATAAGAAAAAAAAAAAAATATTGTACGAATATAGTAATATATAAGGCTATTCCAGACATTATTATCTTGCTGAGCGAAATGTCAAACATTTATCTTGGTCTATCAATTTTTCTTTTTTTTTTTCAATCAATTTCTTTCTTGTAGAAGAGTTATTCCTCCATCCTGTGTGCAAAGGGGGAGGCAGGTCCCCTCTCAACCCTCTAGTTATTTTTTCCTATTGCTTAACCTCAGTTCCCTAAGTTTTAAACTTATCCGTAATATGAAAATTCTGAAACCCACCTTATTTCCTCTAATCGCCATTATGGCTTTTCATAATGATCATTCTGGTGGTCATATTTTTTCACTATTCTGTAACTCTTGGTGCTTTGCTCCTCAGCATAACAATGAGTCTTTTATTGTAGTTGTAGACATATAAAAACAGTTTGATAGTGTCTACAAAGCCTCTTCTGATCTATCATTCTCTGCACTGTATATAGCCATGGTATGCCAATAATAAAGTATTGTGCCCAAGTTTGGGCCCCTTACTAAAGAAAGACTTAGATATGCTAGAGAGAGTGCAACATAGAGCAACAAGGATGATTTCTGGGTTGATGGTAAGAGCTATGAGAGAGGCTGAAGGAGTTAAATGTTTTCTGGATACGATTTTTCTGAGAGGACATGATACAAGTCTACAAAATTTTTATATCTTTTGATAATACAGAGCCCAATAAATTCTTCATAGTTGAGCACAGACGGGAGACCAGGGGCATAACAAGAAAATTAAGAAGAGCATGCCATCTTGATATAGGTAGAAAGCATTCTTTCAGCTAAATTTTTCTTAAATTTTGAATGGTTTGCCACAGGAGGTTGTTGAGTGTGACCCAGTTGGAAGGGCACGAAACGCGAGCGTTTCAATGATAAATGCGAAAACGGTTAAACACCCAAATTCACATTGGGAACGAAGCAATACCG
>JABUQX010028453.1:32500-35752 GCA_015478945.1 Trachelipus rathkii | reverse complement strand
GTTACATTCATGTTGCTTTCGGGAGGCTGACCCCACACACACACACACACACACCACACAACACACAACACACACACATATATATATATATTATATAAAATGTATACTATATATATATATATATATATATATTATACTACTATATATATATATATATATATATATATATATATATTATATAATATATATATAGATATATATTTATATATATATATATATTTATATATATATATACCTATATGTATATATATATATAATAATATATAATATATATATATATATATATATTTATATAAATATAGTATAACTATATATATATATATATATATATATATATATATATATTATATATATTTAATATAATATATATAATTATATTATAAAGATGTCTGGTAGTGTTTGAAGGACTTTATTAATAATATAATCTAATTTTAGGTCTAAATTTTCAGGATTAATAGGGATAAATTCAATCTATACTTATATATATATATATATAGTAATTAAATCCCTTACCGTTAATTAGCTATATAATAGTATAACATCATGAGTCTCATCATAGTCGTAATATACTATGAGTATTATATAATATATATATAATATTATATACTATATATTATATAGAATATATACAGATATATATAATTATATACGATATAATTATAATATATAATATTATATATATATATATATATATTAATATATATATATATATATATAATATATATATATAATATATATATATTACTATATATATATATATATATATATATATATATATAGAGTTCATGGTGACTCCGTGGATTAAAGCGAGTTTTTTCTCGGGCTAGGATTGTAGTTCTTCTCTCGCGAGAGTGAGAGTTGGAATCTCTGTCCGGTTACCTGAGAGGACACCAAAAATTTATCGTCAGTAAAAGATTTTCTATAATATTTAAGCATAGTTTACGGCATGAGTGAATTAAACTTAATCTCAATGTCCACGCATCAATAAAAACATAGTCAACACATACAACAGAACAATTTATTTTATAACGTACAATAATCATGTTGTCTCTCTCGTGCTTCTTGTAGAGAAAATTTGCCCATCTGGATTCGAAAGCACGTGCGCGGTGGCTAGAACTTACAAATGCGATGAAACGAAGCAGGATTTGCTATCAAGTCTGGATAAACTGCGCACTCTAATTCATTTGGTTAGGAAATTATATATAATTCAATTTCCTCTGACTAAGAACCTACTTTGGTAGGTAATGAACTCCCAATTCATGGGATAGAAGCTCGGGCAATATAATATATATATATATATATATATATATATATTATATATATATATATATATATATATATATATATATATATATATATATATATTATATATATATATATAATATATATATATATATATATATATATTATATATATATATTATATATATATAATATATATATATATATATATATATATATATATATATATATAAAAAATATAAATAATTAAATACATATATATATATATATATATATATATAATATATATATATATATATATTATATATATATATATATATATATATATATATATATATATAGTAAAAAGGAATGTAATTTAACAGTTTTGAGCTCCGCTATACAAAAACACCAAAAAAAATTATTGAACATTTTTTATCAAAAGTCAAAGTTTAATTTGAATAGTTGTATAAAAAACTAAAAAAACATAAATATAGACAATAGTTGTATTGATAAATTAATGAAGCTTCATTTGTATGCGTACTATGTCTTTTTTATAATGTTTTATTTTTTGCAATTATTTTTAAGAAAATTAAAATAAAGGAATGAAATGTGAAATGAAACAGTAGGTTCAAATCCCGTAGAATTTATTTCTTTATTTCTATTTTTTTACTCATAAATGTAAATTCCTTTTCTCGCTTATTTTTCCCTTAAAAGGGAGAAAGTAAATCCCTTACACTAATTTATTACTCCTAATTAAGTAAAGTATTTCCATTTGTGTGTGTTATCCATTTTCAGCTCGTGCTGATAAATGATTTTGAATTCGTTTGAGGAAATGTTTTCTCTTACTTTCTCTTTATAGAACATTTAGCTTTTCCTTACTACACTTTCTTATATACATATTCGTACATTTATAATATATACTATATATATATATATTATATAATATACTAGTATATATATATAATATATTATATATATTATATATATAATTATATATATATATATAATATATATATATAATATATATTAATATATATATATATATATTATTATATATTTATATATATTCGATGAATAAACCTAAAAAAAATATATATATATATACCATATATATATAAATACCATAATATAATATAATATATATTATATATAGTATTATATATATATATATATATATAATTATATATAATAAAAAAATAATAATATATATATATAATATATATATTATATAATATATTATATATATATATATATATATATGGTTATAATTGGTTTAAAACTACAACTTTTGGTTTAAAACTTACAAACTCATATCTCAAACAACTAACAATAATACAGGAAAATGAATAACATGTTGGAATCCCTTGGTAACATTTTAGTGCGGAATGTAAAAAAAAAAAAAAAAAAAAAAAAAAAAAAAAAAAAAAAAAATCAATCTCAAAAACTACAATAGCCTACAGCGAAAAGAATAGCATTTTTGGAATCCTGGTAAAATTTTACTTAGGAAAATGTAAAAAAAAATAAAAAAATAAATAAAGAAAATAAAAAATGGCTATTTTTTTTTTTTTTTAGGGAGCAGGGGACATAGATATATAGTATTTATTTGTAAGTATTACACGGCAATGTATAGGGGCTCGAGCCGACGGGGAACACAGGGGGGGACGTTTTCCATACCCCGTAGGGGAGGCGCGGACGAACCCCCGCGACACCCAAAACCAAAGAAGCGGGGTTCCTTTATTAAACTTTTAAATTCGACGAAAAATAAATAAATAAAAAAAAAAAAAAAAAAAAAAAAAAAAAAAAAAACCCGTTTAAAATTTCAAAAACAAAAACCAAAATGTATATTCAACCAAATTTAGGGGCGCGAGCCGACGGGGACAGAGGGGACGTTTCATACCCGGAGGGGATGGTCGGAGGAACCCCCGTGACACCAAAGGACCAAAGAGCGGCGGGTTCCGGAGACATCCCCGGAGAGGGGGATTAGTCCCCCCCATCGTCCACCAGAGGCCGAGAGACCCCGACTCCTGCC
>JABUQX010028453.1:0-20000 GCA_015478945.1 Trachelipus rathkii | reverse complement strand
TCCACCAATGTTCTTAGGGTCAATGAAGGAATTTAAGGGTCCACTAATGTTATTAGGGTCATTGAGGGAATTTAGGGTTCCACCAATTGTTCTAGGGTCATTGAGGGATTTAGGGTTTTACCAATGTTCTTAGGGTCCAACGAGGGAATTTAGTGCTCCACAATGCTTTAGGGTCAATGGAAGGAATTAAGATCACCAATGTTCTTAGGATCATTGAGGGAATTTAGGGTTCCACCAATGTTCTTAGGGTCATTGAGGGAATTTAGGGTTTTACCAATGTTCTTAGGGTCGACGAGGGAATTTAGTGCTTAACCAATGCTCTTAGGGTCAATGAAGGAATTTAGGGTTCCACCAATGTTCTTAGGGTCATTGAGGAATTTAGTTCACCAATTGTTCTTAGGGTCAATGAGGAAATTTAAGGACATTCTTTACCTGTTTTATGCACTATAATCTATTGTCATTAGTTAGAACTGCATATTTTTCAAAGAAATTATAACTTAATGGATTAAACATATATTTATTCTACATTGAAAACAAAGTTTTTGGTAAAAAAAAAGATTTTCAAAATTCTTAACGTGAATATTAATTTATTATTATTATTATTATTATTATTATTATTATTATTATTATTATTATTATTATTATTATTATTATTATTATTATTATTATTATTATTATTATTATTATTATTATTATTATTATTATTAATGGAATGCTTGGAAATAAGTAGAGCATTGAAGTAAATATTTTATGTGTTTTAGAACAATGAAAGCAAATTTTTTCATTATATATAAACACAATGAAAATAGTTGAAATTAATCTAAATATAGAGGATTATTTTTCTATGCGGATGATAATCATAAAGGTAGGACCAAACCAAAGCGAAGAAAACGCAAGACCGAAGGAAAACGCGATGTGAACTGTTGTGCGGTGCGGTGCGGTGCAGTGATGCAGTGCGGTGCGGTGCGGTCGTGCGGTGCGTTGCGGTGCGGTGCGGTGCGGTGCGGTGCGGTGCAGAACTAGTTATGGTATTCCTAAGTTTGCAGATCAGCTGATTTTCAGTCTAAATTAAAAACAAGAGACTAACTTGACTTGCATTATTTCTAGTTCGCCTGCATAATTTCTAGTATCTAGTTTGCCTGTACAATCCTACAACATATCTGTCTAGATCGCTCATCTGTTACCGTTAATGTTATTTACCTTAACCTAACCTAACCTAACCTAACCTACCTAACCTAACCTAACCTAAACCTAACCATATATTGAGTTGAATAGAATTGAATAGTAGTTGATCGTTTCGAATTCCCCTTCGCTTTGATGTTTTCTCTCTTTAAAACGAACTAAGGCAACAATTGTACATGATGATCGCGTACCCAATAGTTCGCTCAAACTGTTCGGACTTTGGTGTGTGTGTGTGTGTGTGTGTGTGTGTGTGTGTGTAGAAACACAAAAATGAAAACATCATGATCGTAACGATACGAAAAAAACGAGTGAGAACGAAGGTCTAAAAAATAAAAACAAAAATAGAACTGACCAAATACAGCGCTAACCCGTGTGTGGGTCTGTGAAAATAGTGTCGGTAAATAGCTGTTTGTTATAGTGTGTATAGTGTTGTAGTTGTATGTGTGGTAGGTAGTATGTTAACTATTCGCAAAACCACAATGTGTGTAATTGAGAATAAGCCTTTGCAAGGTGGGTGATCCCAATTACGGCGATGATTCCTCTGTTTACGCTAGTTGTACGATATTGAAATATGAAAATTTAAGTTTTATGGGAGCCTTAATTAGACAACTTCAGATACTACCAAATCATATCGTGATGCAGAATACTTATATATTATGAAGAGGTAACATGCCCCATAAGCCTAGCCTACTGCAACCCAATATTATATGAGAAATTATTACTTGATAGCTGTAGCATCTGACTAGTCCACTTTCCCTACCACAATGAAATAGAAGAATATAGGATATCCAGATTCATTATATTATATTCAGTATTAAGTTTTAGCAAGAGCAGGTAATATTTTATAAACTGAACTGTATTCTGAAAAATACTTAAAATAAATATTATGACCAATATACAAACATTTTGAAGCTTCAATTCATGGAATTTATATCTAATTTACTAAGAGCTTCTTTCTCAATAGTTCCAAGTAATCTCGTTGGTCTCTAAATGTAATCACTATAAATATATACAACAAATAGGTAAACAATTCATGTAAATTGTACACCTCTGTTATTTTATCCATGTAGACCAATTTAATACTTGCAGGTTAAGGAAATGACATATGACAAATAATTGAAATTTTTTTGTAGCTTTTCTAACGATCACTTAAGTTAGATGAAATGACATTAAATAGGTATAAAAACCTTTCACAAACAGAACTGTATTACTATATATAAATATCGCAGAAACATGTGAATTTGCTTGATAACATAGTAAATTACAATACCTGATATAATATACTAGAGGAATATAAACTTAAATTTACTTATATTCTATAGACAAAATTAATTTCAAAGGCATTCGTCTATCTATGATACGTATATAGAAATATAAGTATATGAAAATCATACTTAATCTTATATACTCTAAGTTAATACACTTACTTAATTTCGCTATATTTAATAAATAATATATAATTATTAGATATAATAGATAGTTAAATACTTTGTCTCTACTCCTTATTTTATCTCTCTCTCTTCTCTCTCTCTTTTCTCACTATAATAGTTATATAATATATAATATAATTATAATTATAATTTATATTATTATATATAGATATAATATAATATATAATAATATATATATATTATTATAGGATATATAAATATTTATATGTATAATATATATATTAGTAATATATATTAATAATAGGGACTTATCTAATTATTTGACCCCGTATATTAGTAATATTTCGGGTTATATAATATTATAAGGATATTATTACTAATATGTCATTATCAGATTAGGCTAGAAATCATCATATTATCAATATAGTGTGCCTGTATAGGTTATAACCCTATTCTATTTATCTATTTGATATTTTCCTAAATAAATAGATATATATGATTTGTAAAAGCTCAATAATATATACTATTAATTAAAATAGTGTAAGTAATAATAATATAGTATTGATATTTAATAATAAATAAAACTACTAAAATAAGAATATAGTATATTATATAGTATATAAGTAGATATTAATATTATATAAATAATATATATATATAGTATATATAATATAATTATAATATAAATAATTGGAATTACAAAAAATGTACCTAATATAATTGTATAAATAAGTTTAGTACATATAAAATATATAGATGAGAAATAAATTTTACCTTTTAGACCAATGCATAAATTCAAATATAGCCATTAAATTCTAAAGAGGTATTTGTATCTAACCCGATAAATTTTTGCTTTAAATGATAATTATTTCCCTTCCTTTTTAAAACTATTCCAATTCCTCTCTCTCCTCTCTCTTCTCTCTCTCTCTCTCTCTTTGCTCATCATCTAGCATTCTCTCTCTAACTACATCATCTAACTACATAACTATACTTCTCTCTAAAATCATTACTACTTTCTCATCAATAACTTCATGTAGTCACCCTTAACTCACTACTAATAAATATATCAAATTAAATTATATATCTAAATCTATTCTATGCGAATATCAAATATCTATTCATATCTATCTATCGTATATATTCAAAATATTCAGCATCTCTCATCTTCTCTCTCTCATACTATCTCTAATCATTCTACTATCAAAAACTATGACTCTCTCATACTGCTACTACTCTCTACTTCATTATTCGTGCTTACGTTCATGTTTACAGACCGCGATACTTTACTAGAATATAACTATCTTATAATACACAATCAACCTTAGTACTCTATTCAAATAATATATATGCCTCTCTACATCATACTCATCAAATCTCTCATTCTCTCTCTACTACTCTCTCTCGATCCATCATCGCCTCACTCATTCTATACTCTACCTCTCATCTCCTCATAATCTGCTGCTATTCATATTGAGCAATAGTCACTACTACCTTATAACTCAGAACTTAAGTATCTATCTATCTTATCTTATCTATCTAGGCCGTAATAACTCACTTCCTTCTACGCTACTCTAAGTCGGGTATCTATCTTAATCTTATCCAAATCATACTCTTAAATCGATATCTACTATCTATATATCTTTTTACTCCTCCATCTATCTATATCTCAATTTCAGGCATCCTCTCTGCAGTCAATGGACGGCCAGTCCACATAACATAATAGATCTACGTACTCTTTCTTCATCCCAGATCTATGGAAAAAAAAATAGAACAAATTTCTCCGTATTGAATCTTGATTTTGGACAAGAAGCCATAAGAAGACTATTATAAGCTAATATTTTCATAATTATGGCGGGACTTTCTTTATTTATAAAACTTAAATGTGTTTATAGAACAAAATTAAACTTACTTTCATAAAAGAAAAAAATAGAAAAGATCAAAATTAAAAAAAAGAGATAAAAGAAAAAGTAAAAATAAAGATAAAATAGTAAATAAAATAAAATAAAAAATAAAGTAAGAATATAATAAATGATATATAAAAGATAATATAATAATCAAATCAAATAACTAAATACATATAATACTAAATCAACAAACCTCAATCAAACAACATAACAACCTCAACAACAACAAACAACTAACAAACAACCTAACCACACAAACAACATAACTAACTCAACATCACGAGAGAAATACAATGACTCACCAAGAGAATCTCTATAAAAAGTGATACTCAATAAGAATTAAACACTCAAAAATAATAACATTTACATACTATCAAACTTATCTTCCATCTTACAAACTATGGACTTGTAGTCGTACTATTTAAACAACACTCACCTAATACCCCCTCCCCAACAATCACCCTAATCCACTACCCAAGATAATAAACTTTATATGACTCAAAGTACTTTTAGAAATAGTCAGTCTAACTAACTCCCATATATATATCTTTATCCAAACTTTATTTATTTTTACAAATGAGGATAATGAGGATAATAATAGAGATATTAGGGTATGATAAAACAAGAACCTTAGTACTATAATAACCCGCGTTCTGACAGTACTCTAACAGCCTCAAACTTATAATATTGCTTATAACATTTAACATAAAAACTGCTATATATCTAAGGAAACACTATTTGTCATATCCCAATTTAAAAGGATGGGGGGCGAATATATGTCCATTCTGGACTTTAATAATATAATATCTTTACAATATATTATATAAATTATATAATATATATATATATATATACTTTATATATAAATATACTTATCTATATATATATATATTATATATATATATATATTATATATATAATATATACTAATATATATACTATTTATACATAATAAATAATATACTTATATCACTTAATATATATAAAAAATTATAGTAAAATATATATATAATATAAATATGATAATATACTATATATAATCTATATATATATCAATATTACACAAAAAATAGTGAACATATTCGCCGCTTCCAATTCTTTTAAAATTGAATATGCAAATAGTGTTTCCTAGAGGCAGTTTTATGTAGCAATGTTATAGCAATAAATTTCAAGTTTGGTCTGTTGAGTACCTCAACCTTTTCAAGGTTTCTGTTTTCCCCTCAATCTCTTTCCCACTTCCCCTTGTTAAAAAAAAAAGTTTAAATAGATTGTGTTAGACGACATTTCTAAAGCTTGCTTAAAGTTTTTCTTGGGGGTGGATGGGGTGATTGGTGGGGGGGGGGGCTTAGGGGATTGTTTTAGACACGAAGTCATTCCAGCGTTGGTAGTTGAGATGTTTGATAGATTGTAATTGTTCTTATTTTTGAGTTTCTTATTGCTTTATTAGAGTTCTTTGGGCTTGTTCTTCTTCGTGTTGTTGTTGTTGTTGTTGTTGTTGTTGTTGTTGTTGTTGTTGTTGGTTGTTGTTGTTGTTGTTGTTGTGTTGTTTCTTCTTTATCTTTTTCTTCTTTTTCTTTTTCTTTTTCTTTTTTTCTTTTTCTTTTTCTTTTTCTTCTTTTTTTCTTTTTCTTTTCTTTTTTTTTTTCTTTTTCTTTTTCTTTATCTTTTTCTTTTTCTTCTAATACATATTGTATAAGCATAGAGTTAGAGTCACAGAAAAATCTATTGATGAAAATTATTAGCTATTAAGATTCCTTACTTTAATAGCTATTTTCTCATTCAAATCATATTCCATATCGGTAAATTGTTAATATATTTTTTTTATGCATGTGAGTATTCTTAAAGATTACTCCACAATAAGAATTTAATCGTAACCCAAAAGTTTAATTCGCTTTATTGGCATCCTTGAATGACACTCAAAAAGTTCAATATACTCAAGGATTTCAAAGACTCCACAATGGCATCCATATTGAGGGGAAAAAATTATTTCTTTCGTTAAACGAGGATTTCAATTTAAGGAACACTCTTATTAAAACAAGACCGTTACTTGATTGACCTTTGAGCGCCTGGTGAGCGTCTGTTGAGCGCCTGTTGAGTATCCCTTTAGCAAATTACAAAAATTTATAGAATTCTTAAATTTAGTTTGTATTCAGTTTTTGACATCGAATCAGAAATACAATTTGGATTTATAATTTTGTTTTAGAACAATTATAACTATAATGTGTCTATTTGTGTAGAAATTATTATATTATTATTATTATTATTATTATTATTATTATTATTATTATTATTATTATTATTATTATTATTATTATTATTATTATTATTATTATTATTATTATTATTATTATTATTATTATTATTATTATTATTATTATTATTATTATTATTATTATTATTATTATTATTATTATTATTATTATTAATTATTAAATTATTAAATTATATTATATTCATTATTATTATTATTATTTATTGTTATTATTTTTTTATTTTTATTTTCATATCTTTATTATTATTATTTATTATATTATTTATATATTTTACTTATTATTATTATTCTTAATTCTTATCATTATTATTATAATTATTATATATTTATTACTTAAATTCTTTTATCTAATTTTATTATTTTATTAGAATTATTATTATTATTATTATTATTATTATTATTATTATTATTATTATTATTATTATTATTATTATTATTATTATTATTATTATTATTATTATTATTATTATTATTATTATTATTTTTATTATTCGTACTATGTATAATAAGTCTGTATTATTTAAGATTACACATTCAAATTGGACTCCTAATGCTCCATTCTTGTATTTTAGTACATTTTTTTGTCAACTTTCATTAAAATTCTGACTTTGTATCTCATTTTATAAGTGTTTGAATTTGGCTCTGTATTTTTATTATTAGTATATTATATTATACATTAAAATTGGATTAATAATGATCCTTATTTTGTATTTTATTACATATTTTTTTATCAACTTGTATTAAATTTTAGCTCTGTATTATTTATTCGAATTAAAAAATACAAGGGAAATACATGGGAAAATACAAGGTGAATTTAGAAGAGTCACACAAATGAAAGAAAAAAAAAATTGAAAGAGTTTTTTCGCAAATAGTTGCCAAATGGAAATCCTTCCTTTAAACGATCTAATACATAGGAAAAAGAAAGGTTCAAATTATATATATATATTATATATATATATATATATATATATATAATTTATATATATATATATATATTTATTATATAATAAATATATATATATATATATAAGAGAGAGAGAGAGAGAAGAGAGAGAGAGGAGAGAGAGATTTATATATATAATATATATATATATAATATAATATATATATATATATATATATATATATATATATATATTATATAATATATATATATATATATATATATATATATATATATATATATATATATATAATACTTTAAGTCAAACCTAATCAGGGGAAGAAATATTAAAATTATATATAAGTAAATAAAAATACTTTAAATCAAATTTAAAATCCGTTGGTACATAATTAAAATGTTAGATTATTTCTTTAATCGGGGATGTGGAGTCAGTAAAATTTTTCAGGGTCCAACTCCAGCTTACCCCATTAAATATGTCATGTTCAGGCTTTTGACCCCTTTATATTTACTTACTATTACAAATATGAAAAATATTTTAGTAGTAAAATATATTTTTTCTTTCATCGGCGGTAAAGGCTCAACCCAAAATTTTTGGGGGTTTCTAATCTGGTAGCACCCAAAACCTTGAGGTTCCAACTCCTCGGTATATGATTATAATAACTCAATTATACATTAAGTCTAGTACATTCAAATTAACTAAAAATATAAAAGTTACGCAATGTGATTTGTTTGTTTCCTTCTAAGAGCGAACCACATCGATTTGCATAAAGTATGTGTTAGCTAAACAGACTCGTGGGGCGAAAAAGTGGCGATTACTAAAAAAAAACTATTTAGATAAGTTCTCATCCTCGATTAAGGGCAAAAGCTCGTAAGTTGAGAATATTTTACTTAAAAAAAAGAGGGCGGTAACATACGCACTCTCTCCAGGCAAACAAAAAAAATTTCCTTCAGTTTATAGCGAGTTCCTAAGTAAGACATTCACCTAATCTGAATGTTCGCGATATTTTGTTTAATTTTATGTTATTTCTAATAGGGGATCACACCGACTTAAAACATTTGAGGTCTTTCCATTCAGATAAAAATCTTTCTTCCCTTCAGGCTATCGCGAGTTCATAGGTAAAACATCAGCCTAATCCCAGAACTCGCGATGTTTTGTTTAATTTTATGTTGTTTCTAAAATCACTGGAAGTTTTTTTCAGTCAGACCAAAAAACTTTCTTCTCTTCAGGCTATCTCAAATTCATAGTTAGGATATCAGTTTAGTATAAGAGTTCACAGCACACTCTGTTTAGAAGATATTAAGGACATCCACTTAGTATGAGAATTAGAAACCTAGCAACCCTCTTTGACCAGAGGTTACATCCTACGAAAGGTTAAACACCAAATGATTAGGGCAGTTCAATCCGTTACAATACTGTGGTCTTAAAAATACAGAATTTGTAACACGTAAACAAAAAAAAATTTCCAAAAATATATATTTTTATATATATATATATTATTATATAAATATTTAATTATTAATATATATTATATATATATTTATATCTATATAATTAATATTATAATATATTATAATATAATAATATTATATATATATATATATATATATATATTAAATATATATATAAACCAAATGATGGCTCATCTTGGTATTTCTTAGGAATGTGATATTAGAGTATTGCTAATATTTCATGGTTTGAACGGAAAGTGGCTCTATATTCTTTACAACTTCCCCAAAAACTATTTTTCAAGATGCTCTTGAAACTTTTTTTGGAAACAGAGAGAGTAGAACCTCTTGAAACTTTATTTATTTATTTTTTTTTGAATCAGAGAGAATAGAACTGATTTTTTATTACCAAAATTACTTGATGATCGGAAAGTGTTTGTATTACTTGGGTAGAAAGAATAAAGCTAAGGATTATTTTTTGAATGTAAAATCGCAGTTTTGAATGCATATTTCGATAATGCCATAAAAAGCTAGAAAGGAAGAGGAAAAGTGGTTTTGATTTTAAACTTTCTTTTTATTAGTTTACTAAATTTGATTAATGAAGTCATATATTTCTTTTCATTTTGTTTTTGTTATACAGATTGTTGTTGTTGTTGTTGTTGTTGTTGTTGTTGTTGTTGTTGCTAGCTAGCTGCAAGTTATTATTATTATATTTTATTATTATTATTATTTATTCTTATTTATTATTATATAATTATTATTCATTATTATTAAGTTTATTATTATTATCTATTGATTATTATTATTATTATTATTTTTATTTTTATTTTTATTTTTATTTTTATTATTATTATTATTATTATTATTATTATTATTATTATTTATTATATTATTATTATTATTATTAATTATTCATTATTAATTATTTATATTTATTATTAATTATTATTATTTTTTATTATTGTTATTATATATTATTATTATTATTATTGATATCCTGTGTGTGAGTGAAAAGAGTAATTATTAACAAGGTAATCAGTTTTGCGTGTCGTAAAGAGACTAGATTACAGAGGTTAGTAGAGTAATGCTGGGTTGGGTCCTCTACAATTTATTTATACCTTAAAATGTCATGCATGCCTCAGATTTCTGGTGAATGTTTGAGCACCCTACCAATCAGTCATGGAAAAGCAAAGGACAGCTGATTAATGATGATAATGACAATAACTCGTATATATATAATATATATATAATATATAATATATATATATATACTATATATATATATATATAATATTATATATATATATACAGTATCTATAAATATTAATCTATATATATATATATATATATATATTATATATATATTTATACTATTTATAATATAATTTATATAAATATTATATATATATATATATAATATTATTATATATATATATTTATATATATACTATATATTATTATATATATTATATATATAAATATATATATATATATATATATCTATTATATATATATATATATATTAATATACTATATATATTTAAAGGGAATGAATGGGGTTTTTGAGTTTCCATATCGGGTGCAAATATTCAAGCATGAACTAGTAATAATGAAAATTAATTTGGCGGGAATTATAAAACGGATGATGAAAACACGCTCGCAAACACACTCTCAACACCTACACTGTACTACACACACAGACACACACACACTCACACTCACACACCATTGAGATCCAACCGATCCGGAACCAGGGCAATATTGATGAAAAATGAACCCTATTCTTCCTCCAATTATGCAAATACATTTAACTCAATTAAAATTCTAAAGAAGAAAAAAATTGCAGTCGAAATGAACGTATCGGTATAGAGTTAGAGTTAGAGAAAGAGAAAGAGAAAGGAAAAGAGAAAGAGAAAGAGAGAGGGAGCAAAGGACTTGATCTATTACCTGTTCTAAAAGAGAGAGAGGAGAAGAGAGAGAAGAGAGAGAGAGCATGATTGAGAGAGAGTAGAGAGGAGAGAGAGAGAGATAGATGAAGAGAGAGAAGTAAAGAAATCTTGATCTATTAACATCCTTGTTTATAAGATAGAAGAGAGAAGAGAGAGAGAGAGAGAGAGAGAGAGAGAGAGAGAGAGAGAGAGAGAGACTTATCTCATTCGAAATTAAGACATTGATAGGGCAAAGATTAAGATAAGAGTGAGAAAAAAAAGAGAAAGAGCATATTAGAAAATGTTTGAAGAACATATATATATATATATATATATATATATATATATTATATATATATATATATATATTATATATAATATATATATATATATATATATTAATATATTATTAGTATATATATTACTATTATATATATATTATGATAGTATAACTATATATATATATATAATTTCCACATAGTCTCTACTTTCTCTGTCCAATTCTATCTTTCTGATCCCAGTCCTAACCTCTATGCTCAATCCTAAATGTACTAAATGACTCTACCGTGGCTCAATCAGTAGAGCGACAAAGTCGCATGGGCAAGGGCCCGGGTTTGATCCCTAGTCCGGATTCTAGGTAGAAATTACCTAGAGAAGTTCCCCTCCTAGAATAGGGGAGCTATGCCCGCGAGGTGCGAATATTTGCAAAAAAAAAAAATAAATAAAAAATAAACAAATAAATTCCTGAAAACACTCCAATTATTATCAAGTTTCCAACTCCGTTTGACTTGCACGCTTTCAAACGCTTGTAGTTGTGTGGAAGATTATGGTCGAGTAGTAAGATAAAGGATTTGAGCTTTTGAGGGATTGAAAACAACCATGTTCTTCTCAATATCTTAACTAGAAATTCAAGAAAGGTCAGAGATTAGATGCTCCAAAGCAGCTTCCCAAGCGTGAGCCACTTTCTGTTGAGTGGGACATCTTTCAGAATGAAATGAGAAATGAAGGGTGGAGTCGTCTGCAAGGGAATAGATAAGTGAAGATGTCGTCTGGAGGGGAATTGATAAGTGAATATGTCGTATGCAAGGGGAATAGATTAAGTGAGATGTCGGTCTGCAGGGGAATTACATGTATAAAGTGAAGATGTCGTTGCAGGGAGGAAATAAGATGTATGAAGTATGTGTCTTGCAAGGAGAATAGGTAGATCAAGGCCATCCTCTACCGGGGATCAACTATAAGTGAAGATGTATCTGTCAGTCAGAATGAAATTGGAGAAATGAAGGTTGGAGTCGTCTGCAAGGGAATAGATAAGTGAAGATGTCGTCTGCAGGGGAATAGATAAGTGAAGATGTCGTCTGCAGGGGAATAGATAAGTGAAGATGTCGTCTGCAGGGGAATAGATAAGTGAAGATGTCGTCTGCAGGGGAATAGATAAGTGAAGATGTCGTCTGCAGGGGAATAGATAAGTGAAGATGTCGTCTGCAGGGGAATAGATAAGTGAAGATGTCGTCTGCAGGGGAATAGATAAGTGAAGATGTCGTCTGCAGGGGAATAGATAAGTGAAGATGTCGTCTGCAGGGGAATAGATAAGTGAAGATGTCTGCAGGGGAATAGATAAGTGAAGATGTCGTCGGCAGGGAAATAGATAAGTGAATATGTCTGCAGTAGGAATAGATAGGTGAAGATGTCGTCTGCAGGGGAATAGATAAGTGAAGATGTCGTTGGCAGAGGAATGGATAAGTGAAGATGTCGTCAGCAGTGGAATGGATAAATGAAGATGTAACAGAGAGAAGGGCAATAGATAAGGGAAGATGTCGTCGCCGAAATGACGAAGGGAAGAGAACCAAGAATCAGATAAAAGGGAAAGAAGATCACCAGGATTATTTTTATTACGCATGCCATTATAGCTATCAGAGGTAAGATTTGAAGATTCTCTCCTCTCTCTCTCTCTCTTCTCTCTCTCTCTCTCTTCTTCTCTCTCTCTTCTCTCTCTCTCTCTTCTCACTCTGAAGAATTGTTGTGTTGTGTTGTTGCTTGTTGTTGTTGTTGTTGTTGTTGTTGTTGTTGTTGTTGTTGTTGTTGTTGTTGTTGTTGTTGTTGTTGTTGTTGTATGTTGTTTTGTTGTTGTTATTATTATGTTGTTGTTGTTGTCTATTATTATTATTAATAATTTATTAATACGTATATCTTACAATCATTGATACCAGTTAATTATATTATATTAATAGATTATATTATTTTATTATTGAATTATTATTAAATTGAATTTATAATGAAAAAAAAGAGAGAGAGAGAGAGAGAGAGAGAGAGAGAGAGAGGAGAGAGAGAGGAGAGGAGAGAGAGAGAGAGAGAGAGAGAGAGAGAGAGAGAGGACACTCCACATGCATCCCTACAAACTAATGGGTAGTGCGAGGAGTTAGAAGCGAGAGGACTGATGAAATCCCGTACAAGCTCTGTGTTATGGGAAATTCTCATGAAAGTTTCCCCAGATAGTTTATTCTGATACTACAGGATGAGGCTATATTCGAATTTAAGCGTGATGGTATAACAACAGTATGTTAAGGTATTGTCTTACTATCCCACTCTGGGAATCTCCACAGCGACGCGATACGTCCACATTCTAAAGTTACTGTCGGTGTGGCCGTAGGTGATTTCAATGTTGCGGGGTCCTTATTTTTCGGAGAAACACGGGTGTTAAAAGTGCGGAAATCAGATTGTTATTGTGAATACTCGCGAGAAGTTTTAATCGGTCAAAGTTAACGAGTGTCACTTAAGGAATCATGTTCCGGGAATGTAGTGATAGAAAACAAGATGAATGGTACAAGAGAATCGGGCGATAACCTCTCGACATTAGCTCGATATTATTCGACGAAGAATTGTTTCCGGGTCATCTCATGCTATGTACAGGAAAATGGAATGTTGAGAGCAAACAAGTCGACGGATTTAAGAACCAGCTTGTGATTTTATTTTCTGTGGGGGCAAAGAAAGATGGGCAAGAATCACAGGGCGATAGAAGTAGTATGATTAGATACTAATATATATAGATAAGATGTATATAAGTATGAAGATAAAGGTACATATAATAGATAATATATATATATAGTAAAGATAGTCATAGAGATATAGTAATGAATATATAGTAATCTATATATAGTAAGTAGAGTATAAATGAGATAGATAGTAATATTAAGTATTTTATAGTAAGTAAGATATAGTATATATATAGATAGAGAGTATATTAGAGAAGTAAAATAATATGATAAGATGATGTGTGAAAAGAAAATAATTCAGTATATAATATAGATATATGTAGAGATAATTAGATATGATATAAGTAAATGTTTCGAAATTTGTCTAAGTGTCATCCATGAAACTTAATGTTAAATTGTTTTGAAAAGAATTCATCAAAGAAAAGAAAAACGTAAAAAGAAAAAAAAAAAAGAAAAAAAAAAAGGAGCTGAAGAAAAGTTGATAAGAAAGTGATGTATTTTTAATTCTCTTTACTACAGAAACTTCTTCTAGGATTTTTGTTTTATAGATATTGAATTATTGAAAGTAATATTTTAAATATTTTTCCGGCACTCATGGGTGGGGATATGGAAGCGGGAAGCACGAATACCAGAACTTCAACCCAATATTACCCGGAATTCTTAACAAAATAATAAAAGTTACTTCTAACTTAAATTTAAAAAAAATTTATATATATACTATATATATATATATATATATGAGTAGTGATAAAATATATAAAATTAGTATATTAATATAAGTACTCTTATATAATATATATATATATATATATATATATAGGATATTATATCAATTATCCTGTACTACAATATCACTCTATATATATATATTATATATAATGTAGATTATAGATTATATATTATATATATATATATTATTATATTATATTATATAATTATATAAAATATATAATTTATATATATATATATATATAATTATATATATTATATATATATATATAATTATATATTGATATATTATATAAATATATAATGTAATATATATTATAACTATATATATTATATATTATATTAATATATATATATATATATATATATATATATTAATATATATTGATATATATATTAACTTATATATAATATATATTAATATTATAATTTATATAATATAATATATATATATTATTATTATATATATATATATATATATATAATTATATATAGTTATAATTATATATATATATATATATAATATATATATATTATAATATTTATATTAATATTAGTGTATTGAGGGCCTGATTATGATATTTATTTTGCGATGACGATAGAATAACGATGAAGATTAGAGTCAATATTATTGCCGTAATGAGATGACGATGAGATGAGATGACGATGACGATTAATTGAAAAATACTATTATTTATTAAATAATTTCTCTCTCTCTCTATTCGACTCTCTCTATCAATGGAGATCTCTTCTCTCTTATATATATATATATATATATATATATAAGATATATAGTTATATATATATATATAATATATATTATATAATATATAATATATATATATATATATTATTAATATATATATTTATATAATATTATAATATTATTATTATATATAAGTATTAATATATATTTAATTTTATAATATTAATAATAAGGCTGTAGACAGGAGGGTCAGGGGGTTAAACCTCCCGAAATTATTTTAGCGATTAAAATTTTTGATTCCTTAAGTCTCAATAATATATAATAATTAATAATAATAATAATAATATAATAATATATAATAATAATATAATAATAATAATAATATATTAATAATAATAATAATATACTAATAATTAATAATAATCTAATAATAATAATAATATATAAATTAATAAATTAATAATATATAAATAATAATGAGAGTCATAATAATATAATAATAATTATTAAATAATAGTTATTATAAAATTAAAAATAGAAAAAAAGTATTTTATTAAATGGTAAAAATGAGGCGACCTTGTTTGTTGGTCGTAACGATTTCTTGGTCCAAGTGATGTTTCTCAATACTATGTATCATAAAAATATATTTAGAACAGGGAACTTATAAATGTAAATGGTTCCAAGTTTGCAGTGGATAAGAATTGACTACGGTCTAATAACGGAAAATGATGTGATGTATAAAAGATTTAAAAAGAAAGACGGTGGAGCTATTGTAATCGTTGTGGGATGAGCAGGTTCATTCCTTTTTCAGCTAATTTTTTTCTTATCCTCATTCATTATATCTTTCTAAAACAATTTTTATCTTTCATCATAATCATGCGGTTCTGATCGTGCTTATTCACTGGCCATTCGGCTAGAGACAGTGCCCTGTCGGGTAGATGGATAAAGTATCTCGTTTCTCATGCTTAACTCTCGCTAATTTTCATTTTGCTAGAAATCGTTGCAGGAGAATATCCTTCGACGAGCAAAAGCTGGCTTTCATCAAAAGGAAAAGTGCGCTAAACCCCTTGGTTCTCCTACTGAGCGCTTTTTTCTCTCTGCAACTCACTTCGACTCAAAACTGCCTTTCCTCCTCTTTTCGATCTGATCATTTGGTGTTGCTAATTCTCCAACTGAAAAGGCTATCTCTTAGGGCCCTATCGCTCAAACTATTTCTCTATGTTTCTCAATATAGCACTTTCCTCCTCAAGTTGTTGGAAGCTCTCACATGTCCAAACTTATTCTGAAAAAAGGAAGCCGCCTCTGATCCTTCTAACTATGCCCTGTGCCTCTCACTTGTATTCTATCTAAGATCTTTGAAACTTTCAACCACTTCTTAGATATCATTCTGAGAAATCCCTCCGATCGCAGTAGGCTTCGAGTTGCATGCGAAGTTATCTGAGCGATTATACATTCCTATCTAACCGATTTATGGTCTTTTTAACTTCTGGACTAAGGTGACTCTTGCGTGACAAAGTTCTATATGTCATCAAAGATTTAGAACGAGTATGGACAAGTCTGCCTCCATAGTCCTCTTATGGGTTTCTTCTCTTTGCTTACTTATATTTAGAAATCTTTTAAAAATGCTCAATATCGGCTGTTGTCTGATGGGCGACTTCTTCTTCTTTTCAATCAATAGTTGTTCCTCAGGGTTTGTCTTATCTCCTACTTTCTGTCTTATTTCATTAATGATCTTCTCAGGTGCTCATTTAAACATCTAACTTTATCCGATGACTCGACCTTCATTTTTACTCATATCGTAATTCTAACTCCACTTTTATCTTTCTGGGACATCTGCCTTCGTCTGAATTTTCGATTTTATTCTTTGCTGAGTAGGATAGAAAAATAAAACTTTGTGAAATTGGTCAATTCTTTAATATAAAACCATCGACTTTACAAATTATTTCCTCTTCACAAAATACGCCTTACTAATTTTTTCGCTTGTTCCGTCTCCTGTTTGACAAATATAAACATCTATTGGCTGAACATGAACAAAAAAAATCGTCTTGGAAACCTCACATCACAACGGTTGCTAGTCCGGCCTCAAAGAACTAGAAGTTCTGTTTAGACTGTGAGACTTTTCTCCTTTTCTCAGTTGCTGCCGCTATACAAAGGTCTCATCCACTCATGTATGGAGTACTGCTCATCAATATCTGGGGGGGAGGGCTTCTGGTGGTTTCTACACCGGTTGTCTTGGACATGGGTCCGAGTCAAGCGGTAAAAAGGCTTAATAAACTGGTTCTGTACTTTCCAGTGTACAGGCGGTGACTCCTCATCTTTTGCGGAGGGCGATGGTTTGGTGGCTTGTGGATCCGTTATGCACTACGTACGGGTACATCCCGGGGTGTCGGGGCCCGGGGCGCTAGCGAGCAGCGCGCCGTCAAGTGCCGAGCGAACTTATCAGTCGCGTACCACCACACCACCTTTACGACCCCTTCGTAGCACAATTAGGTGCTGTATCTTGAGCCGAGTATTGGTGTTGACATTGGTTAACTCCAGGCTAGTTTGCTGTGGTGCTTCCTTTTCCCACCACCCGCTCTGTTTTGTGGCAATTCTTCTTGCCATCTTCTATATTTCTACTGCGAAATTTAATCTCCTCACTTTTAAACCTGCGTCTGGTGCTCATATGCGTAATTTTTGCTAGAGGGTGAACTTTTGAGGGTACTACTACAAACCCTTTCCTTGAATAGGGCTTTCCCGTGAGTGGGTGGTGACAACTGTAAAAAAAAATTCTTCGAATGGGCAGATATAGAGTGGGCAAATGAACTGCATCACACTATTCCCGTCCCGTCCCATTCAAAACATGCATTCAGGTTATCCCAGACAATCGTACTACGTTTTCAACATTACCCCCTCAGATGGATCATATGTCGCCAAACCACACAACGAAAAATTTTGACTCTTTTCAAAATAATTTAACCTTTAGGCCTTCTAGTTACTCACACACGACAAAATCTATCATAGCTCTCTACCACAACTCACTCATCAGAACTGCAAATCCTTCTATTCCCCCGTCCTTCTTTCCATCGCAAACAAAAACATTTCACAACCACTCTCCTAACTGCATTTTAACACGTTTCCCTTTCATCTTTGTTTCAGTCAACAGCGAGCAAGATCAATTTGCCCTTTCTCTAAATACATTCCATGACACATCTATCCTCATCTCCTCAACATTTATTCCTCTGACATTTCATATACACATACGATTCGATTCATACATTTTTCGCCGAAGGATAGAAGGGCGCTTAATGCGATCACGACCTTCTCCGAGGCAATGCATTAGCGATTCGCTGGCAAAGATAAGTGGTAGTTTTTTTTAGGCAGGCCACATAACTAACTACCACCAAGCCCTGTGTTTTTCTCTGCTCCCTCTCAATGTTCGCTCCTTCTAACGAAGATCTACGAACACGCAGGACATACGATTGTGGGACTTTTTTTCTGTGCTTCCACGTAACGTATGGATATAAAGGATAGGGATGTCTGTAAGATGTTGTTAGAAGAGGGGTGTGGATATAAGTAAGCTTATGTGGGGTTTAGTGTTGTACTAATGATATGTTGTTCTGGATGGATAGATGCTTTTGGATATGAGAACGTGGCAACATAAAAAAATAAGCCAGATTTTGAAGCGGGGAGGAAAACCCGCTCATTAAGGCCGCACTGGAAATATGGTCATAACATACCATAGGCAAAATGTGTATATATCAATATATTATATTATATATATATATATATTACTTATACACTCTTTAATATAATATATATCATATAATATATATTTATATAATATAGTATAATAAACAAAAAAAAAACATTTTAACTGTATATGATCGCATCCCTTTTAGAGCTTCACCAATCTATATATTTATATATATATATATATATATATATATATAATTATATTATATACTACTGCAATATATATATATATAGTATATTATTTTATTTAGTATTATAATTAATAAGTAATACTTATATATATCATATATATATTATATAATATATATATATAATATATATATATCGTATATTATATATATATATAAATTATATTAATAATTATATATACCATCATATAGTATTACGTATATAAATATTACCTATATATATATATATATATATATAATATATTATATAATCATCTCTACGAATCTGAGATCTATATATACCGTTATATATAGTTATACATAGTAAAAGTAACCGTTATATATATATATGATATATAATATATATATTATTTATATAATATATATATATATATTTAATATATATAGATGTATATTATATCTACTATAAGTATATATAATATTATACTTTATTATATTATATTATATAGATATATCATTATGTATATTAATATACGTATATATATATATATTATAATATATACTATATAATATCGTATAATATATATATATAATATATAATATATATATATATAGCTATTAATTATATAACATACTAGTTATCTAACATAATTTATCCTAATATTACTATGTATAATAATATATA
>JABUQX010028452.1:115000-125000 GCA_015478945.1 Trachelipus rathkii | reverse complement strand
ATTTGGTATTTGGTATTTTGGTATTTGGGTATTTGATATTTGGATACTTGGCTTTTAGTGCTTGGTAGTAGTAGGAGGGCCATTTCGGTCGTGCTGACCACCTGACCAGCGATGAGCACAGTCGCTAATCAGGTGGATATTTTTTACTCAGCTACCTTCATGGGTGTTTTTTTTTTTATTTTTTTTAGATTTTATTTATTTTATTTTATTTTTTATTTATTTATTTTTTTATTTTATTTTTTTTTTTTTTTTTTTTTTTTTTTTTTTTTTTTTTTTTTTTTTTTTTTTTTTTTTTTTTTTATTTTTTTTAATGGTAATAACCTTGTTGACTTGCGTCCGCCATTTTGTTTTATATTGCGTTTTGTTAATCATCGTCGGGATGAATCGCAAATTCATCGTCGCGTTTAATCGTCGCAGTCATCGTCCGTTGTCGCGTTTTAATTCGTCGCGTTTTTTAACAAGTTCCGCGCGCACCGCAACCGCACCGCACCGCACCGCCACCGACACTGCACCAAGCCGGACCGTTTTTTTCGCTGTTTCGCATCCTCGTTTTTCTATAACTCATGAATGTATTTTAATATCCACGAATGCATCCATAGACACATACACTCACCCTTATACACACACACACACACCCTCATCATCCCAGTCCTTCCCTCCTACCCCGTTTCATTCACCGTATCTCTATACCCATTCCATTCACCGTGACTGCTTTATCTGTCTGTGCTCTCCAAGAAGGTCTTCCTAATCCCCTATACCATAAATTTCATTGAATCTATTTTCAAATTTGCCTTTCACTATATATATATATATATATATATATATATAGTTGCTCTTGTACTCTTCTGGAAGGTTTCACAGGTATCCTGAACCCCTTGGGCCCTCTTTAAGGAATGGTCGCCACATGTCATTTTATACTACTTAGCCATTGTATATTGCGCATACATGTATATGCATCATGCGCGTGCGCATAACATCTTCTATCTTCTGATGCGAATCATCCCACCCACAAGAATGAACAAAGGAATTGTGGGAATTTAAAAAATGTGACCTATACCAGTCACTAACCGAACTGGAACTCGACCCGTAGCCTCTTAAGGAAGTGTATAGGACTTAACTAATTGGGCTCCGTCTGAATGCCCTTTAATATATAAACAAATGTTACTTATATATAAATCATTTTTTTGCATACAAAAATTTTGGAAATAGCTATTTCCATATTAAAAGTTTAGAAAAAGCGCATCTCGATTTTGCAATTTATATATTTATTAAAAATATAAATATCTAGATATTTATATATATATTTGCATTTATATATATATGAAATTTATATATATATTATATATATATATATATATATTATAGTATATATTATATATATATATATATATACAACGAGGAGAGAGAGAGAGAGTTAAAAATCGCTATCATCCATAACACACACACATACATATAAACATACTTACACACTCACACATACACACCACACAACACACACACACACCTACACGCCACACACACACAGCACACACACACACACCCGCTAGGCTACTTATACACCACACACACACACATACACCCACCCATAGAACACTTACACTCACTTCTGCCCCTTACACCCACACACCCAGACACATACACCCGCCCTATATACACACACCCACCCTTACCGACCCTGCCATGGATACATACACCAACCCTAGCTCACACCTACTCCCACGTCTACACACACTATGACACTTATGCACACACGCACACCCGCTAGGCTATTTATACACACACACACACACATACGCTAGGCTTTTTATACCCACATACACCTACCCATAGGCACTTACGCTCACACCTATACCTACACACACAAGCACACATACCTAGACACATACATCCACCCTTGATACATATACCAACCGTAGCTCACACCTACACCTACACACACACACACACATATATATATATATATATACACCTTTTACTTAAAATAAAAATGAGTCATGTATCAGGGAACGGTATCCAGAGGAGCGTTTGGGGGGTAAAGCTCCATCAGCGACTAATTCACAATTGATGAGTCGAGTACTGAGGCCATGTAGTTACACTCTAAAACCAGGAAAAGCTGACCAATAACATTAAAAATTAGAAATCTATTTAAGAAGTTATGCCAATATAAATAATGAAAAAGAATGAGGAATGAGAAAGGAAGAAAAAAAAATCCAGAGTGTCTGATATATAATCATTTTATTTTACTACAACTGTACGAAATTTTATTAAAAACATTAACTATTACATACCTACCTAAAGCAGAAAAAAAAATAAATCAGGTAAAAAAAATAGAGGGTGTTACCTTAACCCTAGGGGGATTAGTTATGCTTTTGTTTTATGCTTTACTGCTTTAAACTCCATGTTTTATCTGCTTAACTTCATATGTTTTTACTGTTTTAACTCACATATTCATTAAACATTACATACCTTAAAGCAGTAAATCAGTAACATCAATAGCAGTGTTTACCTAACACAAGGGGCGGATTAGTATGCTTTTGTTTTACTGCTTTACTGCTTTAACTCATGTTTTACTGCTTTAACTCCATGTTTTACTGCTTTAACTTTCTGCTTACTGCTTTAACTTTCTGCTTTACTGGTTTAACTTTCTGCTTTACTGCTTTAACTCATGTTTTACTGCTTTAACTCATATGTTTTACTGTTTTAACTCACATATTCATTAACATTACATACCTTAAAGCAGTAAATCAGTAAATCAATAGAGGTGTTACCTAACACCAAGGGGGGATTAGTATGCTTTTGTTTTACTGCTTTACTGTTTTAACTTTCTGCTTTACTGCTTTAACTCATGTTTTACTGCTTTAACTCATATGTTTTACTGTTTTAACTCACATTATTCATTAACATGTACATACACTTAAAGCAGTAAAATCAGATAAATTCAATAGAGGTGTTACCTAACACCAAGCGGGGATTAGTATGCTTTTGTTTTTACTGCTTTACTGCTTTAACCTTCATGTTTTACTGGCTTTTACTGTTTTACTGCTTTAACTTTCTGCTTTACTGCTTTAACTTTCTGCTTTACTGTTTTAACTTTCTGCTTTACTGCTTTAACTCATATATTTATTAACATTATGTTTTTATTTTGTTTTAATACTTTTTATTTATTTTTATTATTATTTTTATTTATTTTTATTATTATTTTTATTATTTTTATTATTTTATTTTATTATTTTTATTATACTTAGTGTTATTTACTTCATGCCTATTGTTATTATTATTTAGAACACACCTACACACACGTGAGCGTGCGCACACACACACACACACACCACAACACCCCACACACACACAACACACACCACAACACACAGACCCAACACACACGACCACTTACACTTATTACACACATCACTATGACACTATACACAACATTCACTTATGACCACTTACATTTACCCATAGACACTTACATTTACACTTATGACACATGCGGGTCACCCACACACACACTACACTTTTTACACACATTCAACTATGATACTTATACACACATTCACTATGACACTTACATTTATCCATAGACATTACCATTTTACACTTACACTTCACACCCACAGATTTTAACTACACTTCACACAAGATTTACTTACACGCACACCACAGATTTACCTACACACACAGATTTACTTACACTCATACACAGATTTACTTCCACACACAGATTTACTTACACTCGCACACAGATTACACACACACACACACACACACACACACACACACACACACGCACACTCACTTACACATAAAACGTATAATTTATTAAAACATTTTATGTTTTAATTAAACACGTACATTTATATTACTCATTCAAATATAACTAAAATATTTCAAAGTTTCTTTAAAAAACTTCTATAATAAATCAATCATTATCTTTGAACAAAGAATTTTATTATTAAAACTGTTAATACTTTTTTTTTTATATTTATAACTATCAAGGTTTAAAATAACTTTTACTAAAATTTTATTTGAAATTTTATTTAAAACATATATTTTACGTTCCTTAAAGCAATTAAATCAGTAAGGGCCAGCCCCTAGCACCCCTCTACATTAAGCTATGCCACGTTTTGTTCTATTGACTTACTGCTTTACATCTTCTTTAGCCATGTAATAAGTATAAAAATAACAAAATAAGTTCTTCTCTGCTAACATAACATGTATTTTATTAAAATCATTCTAAGTTTTTATTTAAAAAAAACAATTTATTCACTTTACATTTTATTATTCACTCGAGTTAACTAAAAATATTTTCAAGTTTTTTAAATAAAATTGCTGTTTTTATTTATCATTAGTTTTGTTTGCCTTTTGAAAACGAACCTTACTGACAAAGGTCATTTGCCCTCACTCCTTACAGATACGAAACTTACCTCTCTATGTTCAATGTGCTCTCACTCCTCTAGGTCTATGTTCAGGATGCTCTCACTTAACCTCCTAACTAAAAGCCTAATTTTCCAGGTTCAAAATATTATTTCTAACTAGGTCATTTGCTCTGTAAAATGTGGTTGCAATAAACTACGTAGCCTAAATAGCCTAAATTTAGGATAAGCCTTTTTGGACCCGGGCTATTTTAATCCTAATACCAGGTCAAAAGGTAATTCCCGTATAGACAAGAATCATCTGTTATTATTATTTTTAAAATATATTTCCAACTTGAAACATGCTGGATCGGTAAGATCCTTTAAGCAGGGAAGAAGGAAATGGTTTCCTTACTTGTGATTGGTCGGGGTATTAGAAATCCTTATCTCTATATGACCTCGTATGTGATTGGTCGAGAATTATTTTATCGTCTTTTGAAAATTAAATTTATTGGTAGTAATCTTTTCTGTGGTTTTTTCTATTTATCATAGATATACATCCTAATATCCTTTGTATATGCAATAGTAATTTTACTGTTAAGCGGTCTGCACAAGTTATGCTGATTTGTATAAAAGTTTTTTATTTTTTACTAAGTGTATATCATATTTTATATTAAATACTTACATTGAGGAATAATATTAATTTCACTAGAAATAGATAATAATAATTCACTAGGTTCATAAGCTAACCACCAGGGCTCAGCATGAGCCCCACCCGCAAAGGCAGTCAACCCCGCACCCGCTGGTGCGTCCGCCGCCTCCCCGCCCGCCGCGTGCGCCCGCAGGCGCAATATTTCCGCGTTCCCGCCCGCTGAGGCATCAAAGTTGAGGCATCAAAACTGAGACATCAAAGTTGGGGCATCAAAAGCTGAGGCATCAAAGTTGAGGGATCAAAATATCGAGGGGGGGTGCGTATGTGTAAGTGTGTATGTGTGTGTGTGTGTGTGGTGGTGTGTGTGTGTGTGTGTGTGTGTGTGTGTGTGTGTGGGTGTGTGTGTGTGTGTGAGTGGGTGCATGTTGTGTTCTAAATAAGTTAATAACAATAGGCATGAAGTAAATAACACACTAAGTATAATAATAAAATAAAATGTTTTAATAAATTATACGCTATATGTGTAAGTGAGTGTGCGTGTGAGTGGGTGTGTGTGTGGTGTGTGTGGTGTGTATTTGTGCGTGTGTGTTTGTGTATGTGTGTTCTAAATAATAATAACAATAGGCATGAAGTAAATAACACTTAAGTATAATAATAAAATAAAAATAAAAGTTAATAAATTATACGTTATATGTGTAGTGAGTTGCTGCGTGTGTGTTGCGTGTGTGTGTATGTTGTGGTATGTGTGCGTTATGTGTGTATGTTTGTGTTCTAAATAATAATTCGCGCGGAAAAATATTGCGCCTGCGGGCGCCCGCGACGGGCGCGGGAACGCGGAAATATTGCGCCTGCGGGCGCAAGCGCGGCGGGCGGGGGACGCGGCGGGACGCACCAGCGGAGTGCGGGGTTGACTGCCTTTGCGGGTGGGGCTCATGCTGAGCCCGGTGGTTAGCTTATGAACTAGTGAATTAATTATTATCTATTCTAGTGAATTAATGAAATTATTCCTCAATGTAAGTATAGATTGTAGCCTTGAAAAAAAAAAAAAAACACAAAACACTTTTAATACAAAAATCAGATAACTTGTGCACCGCTAACAGCTAAAAATGACTATGATTTTAAAAATAAAATGAGTTGGGTCTAAAAGATAATAAAACACCCACACCTGCTCAAATACAAGTTGAAAGAACAAAGTTTTAATTTTCAAAAGACGATAAAATAATTCTCGACCAATCACATACGAGCGGTCATATAGAGATAAGGATTACCCCGACCAATCACAAAGTAAGGAAAACATTTCCTTTTACCTGCTTAAAAGATCTTACCGATCCAGCATGTTTCAGTTGGAAATATATTTATAAAAATAATAATAACAATGATTCTTGTCTATACGGGAATTACCTTTTGACCTGGTATTAGGATTAAATTAGCCCGTCTACAAAAAGGCTTATCGTAATTTTAGGCCTAATTTGAGCCCAAACGTAGTTATTGCCCCACATTTTACAGAAAAAGGTCAGTTTGAAATAATTTTGACCTGGAATTAGCTTAATTCGCTCGGGTTACCCAAAAAAGGATTATCCTAAATTTTAGACCTAAAGTAGTTATTTCAGCACATTTACAGAGAGAGGTCAGTTTCGTATCTGTAAGGATTGAGGGTTGTTGTGTTTTCTCGTGATTGGATGTCAAATGTACATAGATTAATAAGTAATAATAATAAAGGAAAACCCGAATTATTTAAAAAACTTGAAATATTTTATGTTAAACAGCGAATAATATAAATAAATGTAAGTGAATAATTGTATTTTTTAAATAAAAACTAGAATGATTTTAATAAAATACATGTTATTGTTAGCAGAAAGAACTTATTTTGTTATTTTATACTTATTACATGGCTAAGATATGTTAAAAGCAGTAAGTCAATAGAACAAAACGTGGCATAGCTTGGATGTAGAGGGTGCTAGGGGCTGCCTTACTGATTTATTGCTTAAGGTACGTAAAATATATTTTAATAAAATTTCATAAAATTTTAGGAAAAGTTATTAAAACTTGATAGGTATAAAATTTATAAACAAAAAAAGTATTAACAGTTAATAATAAATGCTTTGTTCAAAGATAATAATGATTGATTTATTAAAGAAGTTTTAAGAAACTTTGAAATAATTTTAGTTATATTTGATGAGTAATATAAATGTACGTGTTTAATTAAAACATAAAAATGTTTAATAATGAATACGTTATATGTGTGAGTGTGCGTGTGGTGTGTGTGTGTGGTGTGTGTGTGGTGTGTGTGTGTAATCTGTGTGTGCGAGTGTAAGTAAATCTGTCATGTGTGTAAGTAAATCTGTTGTTTGAGTGTAAGTAAATCTTGTGATGTAAGAAATCTGTGTGATGCGTGTAAGTTAAATCTGTGTGAGGTAAGTAAACTGTGTGTGAGTGTAAGTGTAAATGTAAAGTGTCTATGGATAAATGTAAGTGTCATAGTGAATGTGTTTGTGTATAAGTATCATAGTGAATGTTGTGTATAAGTGTAATGTGTGTGTGTGACCCGCATTGTGTATTAAGTGTAACATGTAAGTTGGTCTATGGGTAAATGTAAGAGTCATAGTGAATGTGTGTATGTAAGTAAATCTGTGTGTGTCTGTGTATAAGTGTAAGTGTGTGTGTGTGTGTGTCTGTGTGTGTGTGTGTGTGTGTGTGTGTGTGTGTGTGTGTGTGTGTGCGCACGCTCACGTGTGTAGGTGTGTTCTAAATAATAATAACAATAGGCATGAAGTAAATAACACTAAGTATAATAAAAATAATAAAATAAAATAATAAAAATAATAAAAATAATAATAAAAATAAATAAAAATAATAATAAAAATAAATAAAAAGTATTAAAACAAAATAAAAAACATAATGTTAATAAATATATGAGTTAAAGCAGTAAAGCAGAAAGTTAAAACAGTAAAGCAGAAAGTTAAAGCAGTAAAGCAGAAAGTTAAAGCAGTAAAACATGAATTAAAGCAGTAAAACATGAGTTAAAGCAGTAAAGCAGTAAAACAAAAGCATACTAATCCGCCCTTGGTGTTAGGTAACACCTCTATTGATTTACTGATTTACTGCTTTAAGGTATGTAATGTTAATAAATATATGAGTTAAAGCAGTAAAACATATGAGTTAAAGCAGTAAAACATGAGTTAAAGCAGTAAAACATGAGTTAAAGCAGTAAAGCAGTAAAACAAAAGCATACTAATCCCCCCTTCTTGTTAGGTAACACCTCTATTGATTTACTGATTTACTGCTTTAAGGTATGTAATGTTAATGAATATGTGAGTTAAAACAGTAAAACATATGAGTTAAAGCCAGTTAAAACATGAGTTTAAAGCAGTTTAAAGCAGAAAGTTAAAACAGTAAAGCAGAAAGTTAAAGCAGTAAAGCAGAAAGTTAAAGCAGTAAAACATGAGTTAAAGCAGTAAAACATGAGTTAAAGCAGTAAAGCAGTAAAACAAAAGCATACTAATCCCACCTTGGTGTTAGGTAACACCTCTATTGATTTACTGATTTACTGCTTTAAGGTATGTAATGTTAATGAATATGTGAGTTAAAACAGTAAAACATATGAGTTAAAGCAGTAAAACATGAGTTAAAGCAGTAAAGCAGTAAAACAAAAGCATACTAATCCCCCCCTAGGTGTTAGGTAACACCTCTATTGATTTACTGATTTACTGCTTTAAGGTATGTAATGTTAATGTTTTTAATAAAATTTCGTACAGTTGTAGTAAAATAAAATGATTATATATCAGACACTCTGGATTTTTTTTTCTTCCTTTCTCATTCCTCATTCTTTTTCATTATTTATATTGGCATAACTTCTTAAATAGATTTCTAATTTTTAATGTTATTGGTCAGCTTTTCCTGGTTTTAGAGTGTAACTACATGGCCTCAGTACTCGACTCATCAATTGTGAATTAGTCGCTGATGGAGCTTTACCCCAAAACGCTCCTCTGGATACCGTTCCCCTGATACATGACTACATTTTTATTTAAGTTAAAGCGTTATTATAATATATATGGTGTGAGTGTGTGTGTAGTGTGTAGGTGTGAGCTACGGTTGCGTATATGTATCAAGGAGTGATGTATTTGTCTAGGTATGTTGTGCTTTGTGTGTGTTAGGTATAGGTCATGTTGTAGCGTCAAATGCCTAATGGGGTAGTGTATGTGGGTTATAAAAAGCTAGGTATGTGTGTGTGTGTGTATAAATAGCCTAGCGGGTGTGTGCGTGTGCTGCATAAAGTGTCATAGTGTGTGTAGGCGTGGGAGTAGGTGTGAGCTAGGGTTGGTGTATGTATCCATGGCAGGGTCGGTAAGGGTGGGTGTGTGTATATAGGGCGGGTGTATGTGTCTAGGCATGTGTGTGTGTAGGTGCAGATGTGAGTGTAAGTGTCTATGGGTGGGTGTATGTGTGTGTGTGTGTATAAGTAGCCTAGCGGGTGTGTGTGTGTGTGTGTGTATAAGTAGCGTAACGAATAAAAACTCGGTTCTTTTTATGGGCATTCGGTTTTATATAGGCAGTAAATTATAGAGTCAATAATTATTCTTCATTCGTTTGTATATATATATATATATATATATATATATAATATTATATATAATATATATATATAATTATATATAATATATTAATATATACTATATATATATACTATATAATATATTATATATAATATATATATATATATATATATTATATATTATATATATAAAATATATATATATATATATATATATATATATATATATAAATTGCATATATATAAAATGCAAAATCGAGATGCGCTTTTTCTATACTTTTAATATGGAAATAGCTATTTCCAAATTTTTTGATATGCAAAAAAATGATTTATATATAAGTAACATTTGTTTATATATTAAAGGGCATTCAGCCTGAGCCCAATTAGTTAAGTCCTATACACTTCCTTAAGAGGCTACGGGTCGAGTTCCAGTTCTGTCAGTGA
>JABUQX010028452.1:102500-112500 GCA_015478945.1 Trachelipus rathkii | reverse complement strand
GTTTTTATTTAGCGCAATAAATATCTAATGAAAAATAATTTAACTACAATATAAAATAATTTTGAAAATGAAAAAAAAGTCTCATTTAAGAAATAATTAAAAGTACACAAAATCGACTCTATGAAACTTAACAAATTTAATTTAAAATAAATAAAATCTCTTATTTCTGATTTTTCCCTTGGATCATAAAATGTATTTCTTAGTTTTACCAAATTTAGTAAGTTCAGATTTTTATTGTTCCCTGGTTTAACAAAGGTCCGTGAAAAGTTCGCGGTTGTTGTGGTGAGGTGTTGTTCTGTTGTTGGTGTACAATTTCCAGATGCGGTGCGGTGCAGTGCGGTGCGGTGCGGTGCGGTGCGGTGAGGTGCGGTGCGGTGCGGTTTGTAAAAATGCGGTGCTTCCAACAGCAATCAAAAACCTAACCTATCGAGTAAGATTTAAAATTGTAACAATAAAATATTAAAACATTGCTTTAAAAATAATTCCATATTTATAAAAAGAACAGTCTTGAACTATTTTTTGAAGCTTCACACCAATTTATTTATATAAATTTTAATAATTTTTAAGATTTTATCATTATAAAATCCGAGCTTTTTTTGAATGCAAGAATTAACAAATAATTTAACAATTTGGATGTGCCTTAAAATTTTAAGCGTCTTCTTTATAAATTCCAATAAAACAAATATTATCTAATTTTATCTAATTATATTTATCATTATTTTCTTTCTTTTTATCTTCTTTTTCTTTTTTTCCGAAAGGCAAAGAGAGAGAGAGAGAAGAGAGAGAGAGAGAGAGAGAGAGAGAGAGAGAAGAGAGAAGGAGAGAGAGAGAGAGAAGAGAGAGAGAGAGAAGAAGAGAGAGAGAGAGAGAGAGAGAGAGAGAGAGAGAGAGAGAGCGAAGGTAAAATGTCCAAATATTTTTTTAATAATAAAATATTTCAACATCATATGCCTTTAAAAAATATAATAAAAAAAGGAGCATCTGGCAGTAATATTTACTTTTACATTTTAATAATACCAAATTAATAGACCTCAAATCTTTTTTTTCAGCGTCATTTCTCAAATTTTTTTTTTTTTAAAGATTTTCATTATTGAGAAATAATTTGAAACCTTTTCTATAAGCTTCATGAAAATAGGTTGGGATCAATTTGATTAATAAGGACCAAATTTTCCTTCGCCAGGGATTCCTAATGAAGTTATTCTAACTTTAACACCAGGGCTGGAGGATTCGCCGGAATAGTGCGTGGTACACTCATTTTAGTGCGGTGCATTCATTTTGGTGCAGCCCAAAATTTTTTCACTTTCCCAGTGCGATATGGTGCGGTTTAAAAATATAGAGGAGCGGTGCGGTGCGGTGCGGTGTGGTGTGGTGCGGTGCGGTGCGGTGCGCAATGCAATATATATTTGAGGTTGGAAAAAATGACTGCCAGTGCCGTGCCGGTGCACTACCTCCTGGTGCGGTGTTGTGCGGAAAATTACAATGCTAACTCAACCACACTACACACAAAACGAATCATCTTAATCAGTCAAAATCAAAGCGAATCGACAATATACTGACTCACGAAGATTTGGAGAAGTATATCTATAAACCAATCGAGAGCTCTGCTCATCTCTCTCTCTTTCTCTCTCTCTCTCTCTCTTCTCTCTCTCTCCTCCTCCTCCTCTTCTCTCTACTTCTTCTCTCTCTCTCTCCTCTCTCTCTCATTAGTCCGATAGTTTTCCCAGAATCCGAGTCAATCCAATTAATTCTAGCTAAGTCACTGATTCAGCATGACATAATTTTGTTAATCTTGAATGATCTGCCCGACATCATAAATGCTGAAAATGTAATATTAATGGCGTCTGCAGACCGAACGTAAATTCCAGGGGACTGCGGCAGTACCGGAGTCGGAGTCGCTGAGTTCGTAGTCGTGGCAGTCGTGAATTTTCCAGGAGTCGGAGTCGGATCGGAGTCGAAAATTCTGTGCAAGTGGAGTCGGAGTCGGAAATCCAAATTTGAAAAAAAAAATTTATTATTATTTTATTATTATTATTATTATTATTATATTATTATTTATTATTATTATTATTATATTATTATATTATTAATTATTCATTATTATTATTATTATATTGAAAATGTTAATTTTAATAATGGCTGTTTTATAATAAAAATTAAAAATAATTTGCATTATAATTGGTTATGCATTTGTTTCCGAAACTGAAATATATTTGTGTCATGTTTGGCGCTGCCCTGCATCTATTATGTCTTACTATAGATGGTTAGCGGGGGGATGGTGATTTTTGACATTCCGCGGATGCGAAATAGTAAAAAATCACTATCCGCGGATTGAGGATGAGGATTTTAGAGTCTTAGCCACAAGTACTTCATATATATATATATATATATATATATATATTATATAATATATATATATATATATATATATATAGTATATATATATATATATATATAATATATATATATATATATAATATATATATATATAAAGAAGGTTGGAAGTTTCGTAGCTGTCAGGACAAGTGAAGATTTTCTTCGCATGGTTATAGGGCGACAGAGCTAGCAACCTTGTCCTTTCCTTTTGCTTGTATTACTCTTGGACCAGTGTTAGAATCTTATGCGCCTAGAAGCAAGATCCTCTGGAGACCTCTGGGTGAACGAGTTTTGAAGCCTAATGAAAGAAGATGCTAGTTCTACTGAAAGGGTGAAAACCCTACCTGAGAGTATTAACCAGAGGACTGGCATCGGAAACAATTGCGAAAGAAATGGTTTTCTAAAATGCTCTAGGGTTAAGAGTTTCGGGCCAAAAGAAGATGTTGGACCAACTGACAGGGCGAAAGCCCTTCCTGAGAGTTGTTATATATATATATATATATATATATATATATATATATATATATATATATCATTTAAAAAAATATATATATATATAACATATATATATATATTATATAATATATATAATATATATATATATATATATATATATATATTATATAATATATAATACTATTATATATATTATATATATATATGACCTGTGTTTCCCAGATTTGCGAGATATGGACCCAACCTTTTGCAACCCACCAATCTCTTTCCCCAAGCCTCAACCCATTGAAAAAAAAGGTTATATGTAGAATAATACATGAAATTAATAATTTTCAAATAATGTTAAAAAAACTAAAGCTTCTGAGCCTTTTCCTTCTCTTCGTAAATGAGATCTGCATCGCTGAAAAGATGCTCGCCAGCTACACTTATTGAAGTTCATGCTATAGTATTCCCTGCCGAGTTCTGCAAGATGTGAAAAACTTTTTACAATTGATTACGCCATCAAACCAATGGATCTTTATCCGATTCCAAGAGTTTTCCCTTTTGATAATCTTCGATCAATGACAGAGTGTCCTTTGACACCTCTGAACAAGACTCTTCATCGCTGCTAGAAGCCAAAATAACGTTCATGGATTCTGCAATGGTTTCGCTAACAGATAGTAAATGTGTGTCTGTTTCTGCAATCTTTTCCTTTTTATTGGCTGGTGAAATCTCTGGCTTTAGCAGCATTCCATCACATAGGCATACTAAATAAATTTTAACCCTTTGTGAAACACGTGGTTCAAGAAATTTGGTTTTGTATCTAGGATCCAGAAAAGTTACTATTGCAGATGCGTAATCGTTTTGCAGATTTTGAAATCTATTATCTATCTTCCAGCATTTAGTGTTTCTGTTCACCTTTGAGTCCCTTACTTTTTAATAGCAGGCATTTAGAATAGCTTTTCACGTTGGCATCTAGAGGGATCTCGTCTGGCAAACAAGAATTTTTTGAGATAATAGTCTTAGTTACCTCTTCAAAGTGTTTTAAGAAAGTTAATTACAATTTCCCTAAAATCGTATTATCATCACCTCTCAAAAGCCTTTCACCTTTGTGTTTGTTCGAAAGCAACAAAGGGAGACAGTTCATTTATTTCTTCCCTATCCTTCTTCAAGCATGAACCAACTATCTATTCCAACACGAGTGTGAACATCTGCACGTACAGTAAAGGTTGAGGAACATTTAGTCTCATAATTCATAAATGAATACTATCCGCTATCCGCAAAAAAATTCATGCGGATGCGGGTAGAGAAAAATTATGCGGATGCGGATATCTGCTACACCTCTAGTCTTTACGGTACTTTACCGTATAGCATTTGAAGATTAGATTCATTGGAAAAGTGGTATATTTTTTTATTCTCAAAAGCCAATGCGAAAAAAATACGTTGTAAACAAAAAAATGTTTTATTGTAACTTTGTAAGCACTAAGCTGAGTCAGAGTCGAAATTTTGAATTTGACTGCTGGAGTCGGAGTCGGAGTCGGAGTCGGAGTCGAAAATTTTTGTTTAAGTGGAGTCGGAGTCGGAGTCGGAGTCGAAAATTTTTGTTTGAGTGGAGTCGGAGTCGGAGTCGGAGTCGAAAATCCAAATTTGAATTTAAGGAGTCGGAGTCGGAGTCGGAGTCGAAAAATTTATTTTACGACTCCGCAGCCCTGGTAAATTCAGCAGCTGATTGTGAGTAGCATTACGTCTATTAATAAATATTCATAGCATTTTAAATACGATAACACGCCACACCGAGCCGAAAAATGCCTCAACGAGCCGATACACGCCTTACCGAGCATATAATACGCCACACTGAGCCGATGAAACATCACACAGAACCGACAACACGCCATATTGAGACTATAACATGCCACACCGAGCCGATAACTCGTCACACGAGTCGATAATACCCCTCACCAAGCCGATAACACGTAACACCGATCTAATAACACGCCTCACCGAGCATGTAATACGCCACGCCAAGCAAATAAAATATCACACCGAACCGATAACACGCCATACTGAGCCTATAACAAGCTACACCGAGCCGATGACAAGTCACACGAGCCGTTAATACCCCTCACCGAGCCGATAACACGTCACACAGAACCGATAACACTCCATACTCAGCCTATAACATGCCACACCGAGCCGATGACACGTCACACGAGCCGATAGCACCCCGCACCGAGCCTATAACACGCCACACAGATCCAATAACACGCCTCACTGAGCCGATAGCACGCCACTACACTATGTGTAAAGACCGATTCTTGGCTGCAGATCATTTTGAATACGTTTCACTACGCCCGCTCACAATCAGCGATCGACTTTTATCTTCGGTATTAGCCTTCATAAAAATAATGTCTTTAGGTTAGGTTAGGTTAGGTTAAGTTAGGTTAGGCTAGGTTAGGTTAGGTTAGGCTAGGCTAGGTTAGGTTAGGCTAGGTTAGGTTAGGTTAGGTTAGGTTAAGTTAGGTTAAGTTAGGTTAAGTTAAGTTTTGTTGGGTTCGTTAGAGAAACTCTAAATAACCAGATTTTTTTTTTTTTTTACAAATGTCGACCATTTGACCTGTCGATTACTTTCCCCGTCGAAAATTTGGTACTAGCTCCGTGAAAGCTTATTAATTAATGTTGAACATTCGCTGCAAAAAATGTCCCAACGAATAAGCGACAAAAATGTCAGAGAATTTTTTTCAGTTATTATATTATAAAATAATTTGGTGAAGCCTTCATAAAAATAATGTCTTTTCGGTTTTGAGAATTTTCTTATTAGAAAATAATTTGGTGAAGCTACTTTCTTATAAATAGTATGAGCTTTAAGAGTTGAAAATTTTGCTGCGACGTTTTTGACATTTTGTTTGCAGGGCAGAGGGGCAGATAAATAATTTTTCCGGCTCTGACTCCGGCTTCAAACCCTTTGATTTTACAGTAAAAATTTCTGCTCCGACTCTGGCTCCAACACAAAAATAATTCGGCTCTGATTCCACCCAAGACCTTGCGGCTCCAGCTTCCGTCTCCGGCTCCGGCTCCGGCTCCGGTTCCGCCATATCAGCTCTGTTTTATTGTAATATTCGCTATTATTTGTCAGTGTTGATTTAGCTGGTGTGAAAAATATGAAACCGTCAGTCATATTATTTGCTGATTAATTTTGATTCAGAATGACTCCGATTCCAAATTAAACTGAATCAACTGAATCATAACATAGATCTTTTTATATAATATCTGGATTGAATTTGATTGATTCAGATTCTACTGTCGTGAATGGTTGGAAAATGATTTTTTTATTTACTTACTGTACAAACTTCACACAATCTTCGTTAGTCCTTTTTTATCGATTCAAATTGATTTGGGTTGATTTGGAATGATTGGGATTGATCTGGATTGATTTAGATTGATTTAAATTGATTCGGATCGATCTGGATTGATTTAGATTGATTCGGATTAATTTAAATTGATTCGGATTGAATTTGCTTGTTTCGAATTGATCTGAATTGATTTGGATTGATTCGGATTGATTTGAATTGATTTAGAATGATTTGGATTGATTCGGATTGATCTGGATTTATTTAGAGCTATTCGGATTGAATCGGATTGATCTAGATAGATTTGGATTGAATCGGATTATTTGGATTGATTTTAGATATATTTTGACTGATTCGAATTGCTTAGGATTGAATCGGATTGATTTGGATTGATCTGGATTCGTTTCGTGAAGGGGACCTAACCTGCCATAATCTGTCTCACCTAATATAATGCTTTAATAAAGTATTTCCTCTTAGCTACAAAATCAACTATGTTTAAAAGTTTGCTATAATATACAGTTGACAAAACACTAGAATTTTCTACCGCACCGCATCGCACCGCACCGCACTACCAGTCATTTTACTTATAATCACACCTCATAGAACACTTGAATTGTGTGCCGATTCGAACCGGACCCGATTCATCGGCCGTATTGATAATCTAGCGCCTACATTACTCTAACATCAGCCTACACCCTATAATAATATAATATATATATATATATATATCTTATATAACTTGTAATATATATATGTAACATATATATATATATATGCTCTAATATATATATGCTATATATGCTTTATGCTTCGCTGTAACTATATATATATGCCATGTATGAGGCGACTTTCTACTCGTTGCTCGTTAGCGCTGCGGAGTTAACATTAGAACGATCGATCTTTTACAAATTTTATAATGTTACAATAAAATTATATTATTTTTGAAAATTAATCAAAATATGAATGAAAATGTTACATGATAAATAAATGATTATGTAAATTGAAACATGAAACAAAAAAAGTGTAAGAATCATCGCGTTTAAAAAATGCTATTTTTCACCATTAAAAAAGGTGACTTCGTGCTCAAATCGAATAGCGGAATTTTGTGTCTGAGAATTTAGAGCATAAAATCAGCCTTAGATTGCTGCCTTTGGCATCTCTTAGTTACATTCTCTTTGTGTATAAATAAGAAAAAATTTGCTTTAATGATTTATTTTAAATATATCTATATAGATATATATATATTTGTATATATATATATATATATATATATATATATATATATATATGTAATAATAATAACGTAATAATCAATAACAACTTATATATATATATATGTATATATATATATATTATTTATGAGAGAGACTTGAGTAGTAAAGTTTACTGGGTCGCCGCTGATATATAATATATGTATATATATAATATATATATATATATATATATAATATATAATATATCTGTATATATAATAACTTATATAAATCAATAACAAGATAACAATTTATATATATATAACCAACATATATACTACTATATACTTATATATACAAAAGTACAATATCTGTATCAGTCTACATAGACATTATAAACTGTATTCCATTCATGTCAAAACCTATTCTTATATCTTTTTTTTTTAAATATATAAGACTTATCATTATTCTTATATTTTTTTGTATAAGACTTATCGCGTATCTTTTTTTTATATAGTATATAAGAGTCTTAATTCTTTGCTATTGATAAATTAATGCGCTTATTACTGCATGAAAATGAGTCCATTATTACTTGGTTTATAATCTCAAATCGGCATTAAACGTTTTTTCTTTTCATGGGCATTCTTTGGGTAATCTTTGGGCATTACGCTTATTTTTTTTTTAAATGGCCCTGGGTATTGAGGTATTATATTTATACATTAAGTATTACTGGGTATTACGTTGTTATTCCAGATAGAGTGAGAGAGCAAGAACGGGGTATTTTTAATGCATTTGCAACGGGTATTAAGTAGATCGTTGAATCTAATGTGCTTTTATTATTATTATTATTTCTTTTTTTTTAATATTTGAATAATTATTTTTATTTTCAAAGCAAAAATTGAAATAAAAAATAGAACATTTCGATTTTATTAATTTTTAATTTTCATTTTCTTTAACGTTTCTCTATCTATCTATCTATCTATCTATCTATCTATCTATCTATCTATCTATCTATCTATCTATCTATCTATCTATCTATCTATCTATCTATCTATCTATCTATCTCTTCCATTCTTTCCCAACCCTATTTTACTTTTTTTTCCATTGCCTCTCTCTTCTCCCTGTCACTCGGAAAGCTCGAAAGAAGAAGAAGAAGAAGAATAAGAAGAAGAAGAAGAAGAAGAAGAAGAAGAAGAAGAAGAAGAAGAAGAAGAAGAAGAAGAAGAAGAAGAAGAAGAAGAAGAAGAAGAAGAAGAAGAAGAAGAAGAAGATAAAGAGAGAAAGAAAGAGAAAGAAAGAAAATTTATTTAGGAGGGAGGAGGAGGGAGGAGGAGGAGGAGGAGGGAGGGAGGGAGGAGGAGGAGGAGGGAGGAGGAGGAGGAGGGAGGAGGAGGGAGGAGGAGGAGGAGGAGGGAGGAGAAGAAAGAAGAAGAAGAAGAAGAAGAAGAAGAAGAAGAAGAAGAAGAAGAAGAAGAAGAAGAAGAAGAAGAAGAAGAAGAAGAAGAAGAAATTCCTGAATCATTTTAACAAATATTTGTGTGCAATGCATTTGAATCATTTCTCAAGTTTCATTATTTTTAAAACTCATTTTAAACTTTTCTTAAAAATTTCGTAGAAAACGGCTGGAAAATGTTTAATTGATGAATTCCGAAAACTTCGTATGAGTATAAGAAATTTTTGTTGTTTATTTTGCTTTTGTTTTTTTGCATTAAACAAATTTTATTTCATTTGTCTATTATTTTTTTTATTTTTTATTTTCTTGAAAAATCGTAGGATTCTCAAAACCGTTTTTTTGTGATATTTCTGAACCTATACCCAAGTGGTCGAGAGGAAATTGGGTAGACATTTGTAAAAAATAAAAATTGGTTATTTAGAGTTTCTCTAACCTAACCTAACCTAACCTAACCTAGCCTAACGTAACCCAACGAATTCAACAAAACCTAACCTAACCTAACCTATCCCAACCTAACCTAACCTAACCTAACCTAACCTAACCTAACCTAACCTAACTTACAACACTAAGAAAGAGGCCTAACCTAACCCAACCTAACATCCTAACCTAACCTAACCTAACCTAACCTAACCTAACCTAACCTAACCTAACCTAACCTAACCTAACCTAATTAACTAATCCTAACCTAACCTAACCTAACCTAACCTAACCTAACCTAACCTAACCTAACCTAACCTAACCTAACCTAACACGTCAAAAAAAATTCCTGTACAGCGCGGGCTGTACAGGAATTTTTTTTGATGTGTCGACCAAATTTTCTGTCGACCTAATTTCCTTTCAGCCATTTGGGCTAGTCCCCGGGGATATAACTTTCATCATGATTAGCCGAGTTGTAAGTGGCTACTAGTCATAAAAATCCCATAGGTGTGTCTTATCTTTACTCCAACTCTGTGTGGATATTTGGAGCCCCTCCAGACTTTGCCCTATGTTGGACACCCTTCTTTCCAGCCACCTCTATTATGTGAAATCCCCTCCCACCGACTGCTTTTCACTTCTCATGATGTATTTAATTTTCCACTATAAAATTAAACTCCCCACAACTCACAGGTCAGGGGATAAGGAGGCAGATTAAAGCAAGCGTATTAACTCTCCTGAGAGAGGTGCAATGTGTTTTCTTGTTATATATATATATATATATA